>CAUYRT010076433.1:0-15503 GCA_963574885.1 Lepilemur ruficaudatus
GTGGCTCACGCCTGTAATCCTAGCACTCTGGGAAGCCGAGGTGGGTGGATAGCTCAAGGTCAGGAGTTCAAGACCAGCCTGAGCAAGAGCGAGACCCCGTCTCTACTAAAAATAGAAAGAAATTAATTGGCCAACTAAAAAATATATATGTAAAAAAATTAGCCGGGCATGGTGGCGTATGCCTGTAGTCCCAGCTACTCGGGAGGCTGAGGCAGCAGGATTGCTTGAGCCCAGGAGTTTGAAGTTGCTGTGAGCTAGGCTGAAGCCACGGCACTCCAGCCCGGGCAACAGAGTGAGACTGTGTCTCAAAAAAAAAAAAAAAAAAAAAAACAGAAAAAAAAACTTTATGAAACCTAAAAGCCAGATCAACTATTTCCAAGGAACATGCAGATTCACGTGCCCAATTACAGACACAGGATCTTGAAGCCTTCGCTCTGAGTAAAGGAATGCAAGATATCACATTTAGTATTGTTTCATACTGATCACATGTTGAAAAAATATTTTGTTTATACTGGATTAAATACAGCATAAACATTTCTTTTCTTTAGAGACAGGGTCTCACTGTCACCCGGCTGGAGTTAAGTGGCGCCATCACAGCTCACTGCAACCTCGAACCCCTGGGCTCAAGCGACCCTCCGCCTCGGCCTCCCAGAGTGCTAGGATTACAGGCGTGAGCCACGCGCCGGGCCTAACATATTAAAATTAGTTTCACCTGTCTGGGTTTTTTTTTTAAGTTATTAAAAAATGTAAAATTAGGTACGTGCCTAGCATTATTTTCCCCTGGACAGCGCCGGCCCCCCGTGGAAGCAGAGGCTCTCTGGCACCCGGAGTCTTCCAGGCAGGGCCACAGCGGTCCGGCCCAGGCCGGCGTGGGGTGCAGAGAAGTTTCTGGATGTGTTATGCAGTCACGAGCCCTGTCAGTGAGTTTGCACGCCCCGGCTGCATGGAGGCGGCAACGCTGCCTCCTCAGCGGAGTGGCCCGACAGAGCCCGAGACTGGAACCTTGCTCTGTCCGGAACCCGAACGCCGCTTTCGGTATCGTCCACTTGAAACCTGCCGGCGGCCCCCGAGCGGCGAGAGCGGGATTCGAACCCGGCTGCACTCCCGCCGGCCCGGCCCACGCGCGCCACGTTACCGCGGCTCTCGCCCGGCAGGAGTGAGTCGAACGTCCACGGTGACTCGGGGCCGCCTGCCCTCAGCACCGCGGTCCCTTCAGAGAAGCGCCTGGCGGCGACGCTCACCTGCCTAGAGACCAGGAAGCCGCCGACGCGCCGGTTTCTCCTCACACCTGACCCCACCGCGGCCGCGCCTGACTCCGCTTCTCCCCGCGAGGGTTCGCGCCTTCCAAACACCTTTCATTTAGGCAACAGGTAAGAATAACAGTCCATTTGCTTAAAGAAATTCTGCTACAGGCCAATATAATATGGGTTATGTTCCCAGAGAAATGTTTTAGAGTGTCTTGAAGTGAAGATAGTTTTATTGTCTTGCAGGCCATTCTCCCTGAATATTCTCTGAAAGCGGCTGTTGATACCTGTGAAGGTCCTTGGGCATGAGATTCTACTCTGCGGCTTGTATTCAATCTCACATACTGAAAGTGTTTCTTGCTTTACTCTAAATATTAAGTCGTTATCTGCACCTTGATATCCCCCAGGTTGTCTCAGTTTCCCAAACTGGACCCATTATTTCCCTCCAACCCTGTCTTTCGTGGCCCTCTGACAGGGAATGACAACATCATGCACGCAGTCTTACCACGAAATCTTGGTAAGATTTGTTTCCTTTGTCCTCATACCTAATAAATACCCACATCCTTCGGAGACAGCCTCCTCACGTCCTGAGCCTCTGTCCCTGCTTCCTAGCTCCCCTGCCACTGTTTTAGTTCATTCATTTCTTGCCTGAACTACTGCCCTGTTGTCTTAACTGGCTTCCTTGGTCCTAGTCTGGCTCTTTCTCCTCTGATCCAGTTTCTACCTAGTTCGCTTCTGTACTTACCACAGTGGCCAGCACGTGACAGGCAAGAAAGGTATTATTGGGTGGATTCATATATGGATGAATATATGTGGGCCTTATCAGTGGCACTATTGTAGCAGTGCTTTGTAATATCAGAAGTATACCTATACTCATTCATGTGCTGTCAGGATTGTGGCAAATAGTTGTGCAAAGTGGTAATAACGTGTAGTTTCCCAGATTTAGAGTCTTCTTTTTATCTTTCACATGTGCAAACAACTGAGGAGGAAGAGAAGGGAAAACCTCTCTTCTCAGGTTATTGTTAGAAGAAACTCCAAGAGAGGCCTAAGGAGAAGGAGGAGATGAACATGCGGAGTGAGTAATGGCAGCTGTGTGGCAACTAGTAGCCAGGTGGGAGATAAGGAATAGACTCAGAACAGCTGTCAAGATTTAAGTAAGAACCCAGGTGCGGAGAAGCTTAAGCGAGGAGAAAAGGGGAAGAAAACACACGTTAATAACTGGGTAATATTTGTTGAGAGAGGATGAAGGGAAGTATTTATATGAATCTGAAGAATATACTGTGGGAATGGGAAACCATAGGGACAATTGTAAAGTAAATATAATACATGACACGGTAATTGGTTGAAAGTATCAAGTAACATTGTAAGAGGTTCTTGATGGGAATAATTGCGTTAAAGCACTTACAGCTACAAACCATCATCTGCTAGAAGTGGGATTGCTGTTGTGTTTACAGCCAAGTAGAACAGTGCCATGTGTAGGCTAAGAGAAGAGTATTAGAAATCCATGCAAACCACATTGAGGGCTCACCTTAGTCCACGTGTGAGAGAAAGGAATGAGCTAGAGTACATTGTTTCAATGAGCATCACTTTATGATGCTGGTCCTGGCAATGCAAAGATAGCAGTACAGCCTCAGTACTATTTCTTACTGAAATGCTAAGCTAGTCAGGAAAATAGATTTCATACTGGGTACCAACTCCTGTTACATAGGTTGTGACTTACAGAACAGGCTCTGTCCTACAGGAACTCTGTACCAATGAGCAGAGAAGAGCTCCTAGAGCAAAAAAGCATTTACTTAAATCTTTTACGTCATGGAGCCATCCCTTTCTATTTAAAGGCATATTCTATCTCTCTCTGTTTTCCAATGGAAAAGAGAAAAAGAAGAGGAAGGAAATGTTTCTAGTTTATTGAATATCTACTGACAGTAATAAACACATTGAGAACTAACATGTACTAAACACTATGTTTAGTA
Organism: Lepilemur ruficaudatus; assembly: GCA_963574885.1. Taxonomy (NCBI): domain Eukaryota; kingdom Metazoa; phylum Chordata; class Mammalia; order Primates; family Lepilemuridae; genus Lepilemur; species Lepilemur ruficaudatus. The sequence continues at coordinate 3,215 of CAUYRT010076433.1, forward strand.
CATAGTTAGCACTGGTCTCAGTGCTTTAGTTGCGTTATTTTATTTATTTAACCCTTGCAACAATCCTATGACATGGCTATAATTCGCTGTTACCAGGACACATCTCTTTCCAAGGCAGTGGAAGGATCATATTTGTTGACTAGAGGGAGATGGGATTCAAGCCGGTCACACTGCTCTGGTAGCTCATCAAGTGATCTAGGGAAGACTGTATTACTTAGAGCTTCAGTGTGCTCACCTATAAATTGCAGATAGAATCTTGAAGAGTTATCTAGAGGATTAAAGATAATATAATATAAAGGATCTAACACAGAGGAAGTGCACAATTAAAGGAATTAATATCAAGTTCTTTCTGAGCAAACTCTTTTCTGCTTTCATATTTTAAAGTCAGAATAAAATTAGTCTTCACCATTCTCCTCCACACCCTGCTTTTTATTTTTTTAAGTTTGTAGAAAAGGGAGTCCTGAAACAGATTATCAGACCAGCTCATAATGAAAATGGGGAGTTTTTTTCCTCTGACTAATGACTTTTAGCTACCTCTGTTAAGTAATAGCCAATTTTTGAGCCCGAAGAGTTAATATTATAAATAGGTTCTCAGTTTTCTACAAGTCTTTGCCAGAATGTCCAGTAGAGACTGAATCAGAAGAAAAGTTCCAGGAATCCTGGACTGGGCCAGGTTGTTTTAAGTTAATATTTGACCTTCCAAAGGGAAGGGAAAAGCATAAATAAAAGAGATTAAACCGTAGGTGATCCTGATGACATATTTCCCTAAATAGACTCAGGTAATCTTATAGACTGAAGTGGTGTAGGTTGGTTTTTGGTAACTTCAGCTGGCCAAAGGGTATTTGGGTGTTTTCAGGAAACAAAAGGCAGAAGTGATAAACGGTGACATATGGTGAGAATGGTTCATGAAAAACTAATAACACTACCAATTTCTATCATTAGCATCCCGGGGAAGCTACAGAATTATTCAGGGGCTTGGTCTTAATTATCTTCTAATGACAATTTGATTTGATTTGCTCTTTGTAATTTCTCATTTTTATTTTTCTTTCCATACACTTGCCTTGTTTTTAATTTCATTGTGTTAAAATGTTCCATAATTAATATTCTCAGTTCAGCAGCTGAGCTCTTCAGAGGAAATCCTAACGTCAATCTCACAAGTAATGTAACTAGCTATGAGGGGACTGCTGCTGGTCATATTCTTATGTGCTATCTCCACTCAACACAAGGAATGAGGGAAGAGTTCAGAGAGAAGCAATGTGGTATCTACTTGTTTTATTTATTTATTTTTTTGAGACAGGGACTTGCTCTGTCTACAGGGCTGGAGTGCAGTGGCTCTAGGTGGAGGGTTACTTCTCTTTCACTCTCCTCCCTATCTGCCCCAATTGCACACACATACTCACTGCAACCTCAAACTCTTGGGCTCAAGTGGTCCTCCTGTTTCTGCTTCCCAAGTAGCTGGGACTACAGGTGAGCACCATGCCTGGTTAATTTTTGTATTTTTTGTAGATGTGGGGTCATTTCCTTTGCATGTATACCTAGTAGTGGGATTGCTGGATCATAAGGTAGTTCTGTTTTTATATCTTGGTCTTTCATGTAGGAGACTTTCCTCAAATGTTTCATGAGATGCCATAGGGGAATTCTAGTTTGGGTAGTGACCTAGCAACCAAATTGGATACTTTCTCTTTTGGAGTTTATAAGGTGAGACACACAGCAAGAAGACAGTTAAGCAGCAGTAGTAGAAGGAGAACAAAATTGAAGAGGGGCTGAGACAAAGGGAAGCTGAGTCACAAGAATGAGTCAACAGCTCTTGACTATAACTCAGGGAATGACAAACAAGGATGCTACTGGGTGTCTGGGACTGTTGATGTCTATTGTTTTCTGAATGGGGATGAAGGACTTATCAGGTCCAGGAGGTCAAAGTAAGTTGTTACTGGAATAGTTTTCTGGACCTTACATTTTTATTTTTATTTTTTTGTACATCCTTAAAACCAATCCCCACTACTGTGGTTAAACTGAAAATGCTTGTATCGTGTAGACCAAAGGGCATTAGCACACACACACAATACAGGGTTTAATTAGAATAAATGATTAGCATAAAGTGTAAAATCTGTAGCTTATACAGTTTAGGCTAAAAGTTTCACCAAGTTTCCATTCTCTCTGGGTGCCACTAAGGCATATAGACACTAGGAATGTGCTCTGTGGTCACAGCGCCTCGATTTGAATCCTGGCTCTGTGAACTTGGGCAGATCACTGAATTTCCCTGAGCTTTATTTCCTCATCTGCAGGGATAATAATCAAAGATAGTTCCAGAATTTCTCTTTAGAAGAGGCTTATGCTTGCCATCTGGTTGGCAAGGGAGCTTTACACTGAGCTTGCATAGCACTTTTCAAAAAATCAGTTGTCTCTATCAAAGAATGGGAAATGGCTGATGGTGATTGTTGGTGTGTGGGTATGTGTGTGTTAAAGACATCCATTGGTACCATCATTGCTAATAATATTGGTTTCTTATGAGGGCTAAATTAAATGATATATTATAAAAGTTTAACATAATGCCTAGCAATAAATATTCCACATGTTATTAATGATAGTATTACATTATCAGGCCAAGCGTGGTGGCTCATGCCTGTAATCCTGGCACTGAGAGGCTGAGACAGGAGGATCATTTGAGTCCAGTTTTTCAAGATCAGCCTGGGCAACATAGTGAGACCCCATCTCTAAAAGAAAAAAAAATTTTAAATTAAATAAATTATGATATTTTTGTCATCAGGCAACTGAATGAAGGAGATATGACAGGGAGGAAGAAGAATTTCTTGAAATTACAGGGAGGAGCAGGTCCTGGTATCTCTACATTAGTTCTTACCAACAGGCTTAGTAAGCCTCCACTACAAAATCTGGAATTGAATGAGTGTTGGTCTGTTTGCTGTACCAGATCCTATCTCTTTAGCTTTCTAGCGAACTCCTCTTTCATGGTTATTGCCTGTGGTTAAAATTGCTGAGTCTTTGCTCTATTACTGTGTCATACCCTCTTACAACTGCATTTCTAGGGAACCATTAATAGCTTTATATTGTACCCAGGGACTTTTTCCCCAAAGATTCTGCTTCTGATTTTTATATTTTTGTCCTGACAGCAAAATTCAGTTTTGACTCCTGGTAGCCAAGCATCTTATTTTTTTTTTTCTGGGCTGTTTCCTGCATTGGGTCTTCATTTACTTTGCAAATTTCATCATGCCTATATGATGAGGCTGGGATAAGGCACATGGAAACACAACCCTGAATGTTTACACAAAGAGTACGGTCAAAGTATACTGTTAATAAAATGTTATAAAATGTATTTCTTTTATTCTTGTTCATTCAAAACTTCCCATGAATTATCATGTAAGTTGAGATGTAGTTTTTAAAAAGCTGTTGTTGTTGAGGCTTAAAGAGTAAATGCTCTTTGAAGCAGAATTAGGGCATTTATTTGCCTGTGCCAGTTGTTTAAGAGAGCTCAGAATTCTCACGCACACACTTGCAGACTTAAATTTGCTTTGAGTTAATATCCATTCTCATCACTCTCACCCTCACTTCCACTTACTTCCTGCTTTTTCATGCTAGAGTTGGTGTTGCTTTGGTTTGGATTTGCTGAAATAGGTTTTAGTTTGATTTGTCCTTTTATCTCCATGAAGCCCTTTAATGGAACACCTTTGTGCAAGGGTGTTCACAGCTTTCACTGTGGTCCTTAGGAAGGACTTCTCTCTTTGACACTACAGTGAGCCATCTATCTGCTCTGGTCCTAGCCTGGAAGTAGGATTGGACATTCTCCAAGTTTTAAGGACTTTGCTTGTTATCAAGATGACCATTCTCAACTTTTATTTCTAACACTTATGGGCTGGGCACAGTAGCTCATGCCTGTAATTCTAGCACTTTGGGAGGCCGAGGTGGGAGGATAACTTGAGGCCAAGGGTTTGAAACCAGCCTGGGCAACACAGTGAGACCCCATCTCTACAAAAGCTAATTTAAAAAATTAACTGGCATGTAGTCCTAGCTACTTGGGAGGCTGAGGCAGGAGAATTGTTCAAGCTCAGGAGTTTGAGGATGCAGTGAGCTATGTTTGAACCACTATACTCCAGCCTGGGCAACAGAGTGGGACCCTGTCTCTAAAAAAAAAAAAAAAAAGAATACCTTGAAGGATGACTTTCACATTAACAAGCCACTCCCATGGGTATAATTGGGTTTTATAAAAATCTTACCACACTAGGTATATTTTTTTTCTCTCCCACTCAAGAATGCAGTTAGAAATGTTAGTGAGAGTGAAAATATTAATGGGATAACTTTTAATCCGCTTTAATTTATAAACTTCATTACTTTATGATGTATAGCAAATTACTTGAGATGTACTTCATAATTGACCAAGATTCCTCAGTGACTTTTTAAAACTTTTTTCCCACCAAGCAATAGGATTTTTTTTTAACTGAGAAGCCTAACATGTAAAAAAAAAAAAAAATATTGAGAGCATTTCAGTGATTGGTGAGGGTAGCAGCCCAGAACTTAATCTTTTCAGTGTTCTTTGGACCCCAAACCCCTCCATAAAATTGTTAGGGCTTTGCACAGCACAGTTTGAAAACCCCAGTGGCCTTGATTACATCTTAAACTGTAAGCAATGATTTCATGGAGTTGAAGCCACTGAACTGTGATATCATAGTACCATTTGGAATGTTGGAACTGGACTTTTATGCACTACACTCCTCCAACATTACTGTGACCCTGCAGGCAATTTGGAAATTTTCTGATTCTTATTGTGACTCATGATTACAACCTGGGAGACAAGGCTGCCTGGCTTGCTGTCCTCTCCCAAACTGTCATTGCCATCTCATCTTTGTCCAATTCAACCTCACCCTCCTAGCTCTTACCTTACTGAGTGCCCATCTGTCCTCATCATTGTGCCTCTGGAAACCCTCTTCTATTGTCAATATTCTCCTTTATACACACCATGCCAACCTCTGCTTCTTCCCCTATGTTACTTTATCTTGGTTAATGACACCACTATCCTCCTCTCATTCTGTGAGTCATTATCTCTGATTATTCCCTCTCAGGTACCCTCCACTCCAAATTACTCATCAATTCCTATTAATTCTATGTCTAAAATGTCCCTTAAATCTGACATCATTGTCTCTTTTCTAGGCTATTAAAATGGCTTCTTGCACATACCTTGAATATAATCTATACTCAAAAAAGTTTGCTGAATGCAGTACATACTAGTTTTAATCTTTCCAAATGTCTGTGCCATCTTTCTTACTTTCCTCCCTGATTTTTAATATTCTTCCTGTCTTTAAGCTCATATTTGGATAAAGATATTTAAGCTTTTTTTCTGTGCAATATTTATGGTGGGTTGTCTTTTGGAAGACTAATCATTGTAACCTTAAGGTAGTATTTTCATGTGACACATAACAAGCTTTAGCAACTTTACTCAATTTTATAGAGCAGTTCTAAACCTTAGTTTTGTTTTGGTCAGGTATTTCAGAAATCCATGGGGGAGGAAGAAGTGAAATTACAGCACACATTTGTGCTATAACTATGTATGACTCAAAGCCATTTTTATACTGCAGTTACTCAAAAATCTGAGTTTGCCAAGAGAATGTGATGTGTTTGAGAATGTCATCTGATGTGTATAACTTAAATTTCCAGTGTCTCAGTTTCCTCATCTGTAAAGTGAGTATCTTAATATTATCCAGATCAACAGTGCCCAGATCATAGAAATGCAAATTTAATTGTGTAATTGATGCAAAATTCTTAGCATGGGGTATTGCTCAAAGTAAATCCTCAAAAACTAGGAGGTATTACAATCAACCTAGAGAAGATACTTACAAAAAACTGACAGTTTATAAGCCTCTCCTGACTCACAGAGGTATGAAGTTTCACTTGTACAGTATTTTTGTTTCTTTTAAGTACATTGGTTAACAACATTAAAAATTTGGGAGATATTATATAAAATATGTATGTCAGGCTTCTTTTGAAAAATTGGAAGATTTGACAATAACATTTAGCAGCGGTCAAAAACTCTATCCAGTTTATTGTAGTAATTACTGCTATTTATTGCTTTATACCAAAGGTACATTATTCTTTTACTACCAGCTGGTTTCTAACTCCTAGTCTAGAGAATTTTGGTGGACCTGAGCTTCTATTAATATTTTAGAGATTAAAAATTTGATTTAAACTACACTAACTTTTGCAAGTGGTGGTAATGTCTCAAGAACAAAGCATGAGTCACTCTCTTCTGGTGGCCTTTCTAATTTGTTTTAAAGAGTTACAAAACTGTTAATATTCACTAAAAACTACTATCTGAGAAACTGTGGTAAGCATGAGCCCCTCCTTGGGAGAAACCGTGTTTTCTTTCTTTTAAGGAGTTCTCTATCTATTGTAAGAAGGAAAAGACAAGGACATACACAACCACACATCAAGGAATAATGTGGTTAGTTTGTCCAGTCATAGAGGTACAGAGGGATGTTGTGCCACAGAGAGAAAAGAGATTTATTTGGATGGGATCTGGGAGAGAACAGTGCAGTTTTCATGAAGAGGTCCATTCATTTAGCAAATGCATTTAGGGACACTAAATAGAGAAATTGGTAGTATGTGCTGGGCATACAGTCTAATGGGGGAGAGGTGAACAAGTGAGACCAGCAAAATGTGACAGAGAAAGACTACAAGGGTAACATGCAACAGATAATTTAGTGCAGTGATCAGTTCTACCTGAAATTATGGACATGGGATTCAGTCTTAGGGGACTTCAAAGAGGAAATAACTCTCACATTTGGAATTTAAATGGTGAGTAAGTGTTTAGGTAATGAAGAAAGGATAAGAGTGAGTTTTAGGTAGGTTAAGCAAAAGAAAGTAAGATATGTTAATTGGCTTTTAAAGAAAGGCTAGGGTTATAATAGTTCCAAATGGAAATTTGACAAATTAATTAGAGAGGACAGCAATAATTAAGGCGTGTGGTTTAGGGCATGTTCAGGACTGATCAATAACACTCTTTGACCTCATGACAGGGAGTAGTGAGAGAGTAGAATAGAAAGGAAAATGAATTTCAGATTTTGCAAGGCTACGAAAGCCATAGTAAGAAGTTTAACTTTAGGAAATGTTCTTGAGCATGGAAAGACAGGCCCAAAGCTAAACTATGAGATAAGACAAGTATGAAGGCTGGACACAGTGGGGAGAGACTTGTGTTGGGAGGGGTGGGGGGAGGAGAGGGTGGTTAACCAGACTTGAGATTGATGAGTCTCTTAATGATTATTGAAGATTTTTGATGGGCAACACCCAGATGTTGCCAAACCTTATATTCTGTTTTAGAATGAAAGTATTATGTAAGAAAGAGGAAAACTACCCAAATAATTGTTATGTAGGTTACTCTACAGTACCTGATTGATTTTTCAAGGGGATTGCTGTTGCTCATGAGCCTTGCTTGTGGTAAGGAGGTGGAGTAGGAGCAAGGGAGAAACTGGAATGGGTAATATTGCTACCTGTTGGAGCAGCTACCTGATCACCCAGGAGATTCGCATAGTTTCTTCATCTCACCATCTCCCCTTCTAGCAACGTGTAACAAAAAGGATTCTGTTATGGAAGAAAAAAAAAGACATTAGCTAGGCATTTGTTCACACTAGCTGTACTTAGCAGTTTCTGACTCATTAATCCCCATAACAACACGGTGTGGTAGATTTTTTTTGATTCCATTTTATAGTTGGCGTAAACAAGACTCCGAGAGGGTAAGTGACTCATGCAAGGTGACATGATGAGTAAGTGGCAGAGCTAAGATCTGAACCCACAAGTATCCAGATTCATAGCCCATCCTCCTTCCAACAAATGCATAATATTGTTTCGCACTTCTGTATTATTTTAGAAAATACACTTATGAAATATTATTAATGTATGTCTCCAAAGTTGACATCACATATCCCAAATTTGGGCAGTAAGGAAAGGAGCAAATTAAAGAAATGCACACAACAGAACACCTCTCTTTGTAATTTCATTCATGCAAGTTTAACTTTTATACACTGAAAAGCCTGCTATCATGAAATTAGGCAGGCACAAATGTAAATAATATTTTGTTTCTTTTCTTGTTTAATTGTAAGAGTCGATCTCACCTAAGATTAGAAAATATTTTGGTACATCACCTCTCACAGGAACATAAAAAATTAAATTGATAAATTTATGCATCACTGTGAATTTTTTATGACTGAGTTGTCAGTTGCTGCCTTCAGGCAATGAACCAGTGTTTATTAAGTAGCTACAATAGACAACGTGCTTTGTCAGGCTTTGTGGAATGTTTCAAAGGAAATAGCTGTGGACATGATTTTTATCACAAGAAAGTTATGACTTAATGAAGAAGATGGACAAAATATATAAAAATAGGGGAGAACATGAGCAACATAAGTAACTATAACTCTGACATAAGATCATGTATGTATCACTATAAAATAATGATGATTGTATTAATAACAGTAATAGATACATGTCTAGAGACTATAACAATGGCCAGAATTAAGTAGGAGTACTCTTTATAGACTGAATATAGTAATAAATTGTGAGAAAGGTTTGGAAAAAATTTTATAATATTGAAAATCAATGAAGTCTGTAGAAATTCAAATGCTTGTTAGACATTTTTAATGACTTCTTTAAAGTATTATGACTTAAAGCTTTTCCAACTTGTACAGTCTGTGACTAACAAGTGATATAAAATAGAGAAACTTGAATTCAATTTAGCAATCTTTGACATTCTCATTAGAGCTTATAAACTTCATTCTTTTTCGGAGTTGCTCAAATTTAAGCAGAAAGATAACTTGAAGGCTAGTAAGTACAGATGAAATAGTTCACAGAATTATCAGAACAAACATTTATGATATAAAAGTTACTCATATTAGCTCATTAGAACATTCATTATTTTAGATTAAACAGTAAAATAAGACATCATATTGATGTTATGCTTCAATGAAAAATACATTGAAGTAGCAACTAGTCCCTGGGTCTTTTCCAGTTTTGAATATAGCTGTGAATAATTATTGAGAATTAATAGTCAAATTCAAAATAGTTGAATCTGTAGAATGATAGCATATGATTCACATTAGTCATGGAATATAGTAGCATAGGAATTAGAGTTTTGAATTCTGAAAGTTTTTACGCTTCTGCTCCATGTATTACCAGAAAAACAATCCTTTATTCTCCTTGAGGAAAAGCATGATATAATGGCTCAAGTGCTAGGTGAAAAGGGAAGGAATTATGGTCCTATTTTTGGCTTAGAACATGATTAGCTCAAATATTGTATACAGTAGTCCCTTGAACAAACATTGTAAACAGTAGTGCCTCATCAACATGAACACGTTTCCATTCATGTCTTCCATCCACAAATTTAAAGCCTTTTCCATTTTAACTAAGCACTTGTATCATACACTGTGGCCATAATGTTTGCAATTTGAGGTATGACAGCAAACCTCACTCAAATTTCTTTTTTCATTCTTCACAATTTCATGGATAAAAGATTTGTTCTTTGCTATTGACACTATTTATGGGGTACATGTGATACTTTGTTACATGTATAGAATGTGTAATGATCAAGTGAGGGTATTTGAGGTATCCATCACTTTGAGTATTTATCATTTCTATGTATTGGAAACAATTTAAGTCCTCTCTTCTAGCTACTTTGGAATATTCAATAGATTGTTGTTAACTATAGTCACTCTGCTGTACTGTGAATGTTGAAACTTATGCTGTTTATCTAACTGTATGTTTGTACTCATTAACTCATCTCTCTTCATTCCCCCTCCCACCTACCTACCCTTCCCAGCCTTTACTGTCTATCATTCTACTCTCTACCTTTATGAGATCAACTTTTTTAGCTACTCAGAACAGCACACAATTTAAAACTCATGAATTGTTTATTTCTGTAATTTTGTATTTGATATTTTTGGACCGTGGTTGACTGCTAGTAACTGAGACTGGGAAAAGTGAAACCACACATAAGGGGAGACTACTGGATCTTTGAGCATTGATTTTTTTTTTTTCATTTGTCCTTTTATTCATTCAACAATTTTTTTAAATGAGGGTCTACACTGTGTTAGGTACTGTTACAAAGTGACCAGATTAGAAATAGTCCTTGCCTTATTAGAACTTATATAATGGAGGGAAAAGAAGTAAATAAAAATAAAAATGAAATTTCAGATTGTGAAATATCTTTGAGGAAAAATAGGATGGTATGAGAGAGAATCAGTGAGCTGATGATGAACCAAATTTTAGGTTGGCTGGTTAGGAAATTCTCTCTGAGGACATGACATTTGAGCAGAGACTTGAGCTGGCCACTTTCAAGAGAAGAAGAGGGGAAGGCAGTGCCAGGCCCTGGAAACAACACACACAGAGACCTGAGTGAGAAAGGATGTGGCATATTTGGGAAACCTAAGGGAGACTGATATGGTTGTAGCTTCAGAAATAAAGAGGAGCATGGTCATGGGTTTGGATGAGGATGGAGAGGCTGGATTAGTGCATAGCTTCTCAAACCTTAGTCATGTTCAGGGGATTGAATTTTCATTGTAAGAACATGGGAAGCCATTGAGTTTTATTTGAGTAGTGATATGAGCCTTAAGGCTTTTGTGTGGAGAGTGGATTGAAGGGAGTCAAAAAGAAGCAGAGTGAACAATGAAGAGAAAGAGACTAAGACATTGCCCAGTTGATAGATGATGGTGGTGGACTTTCCTATAGAGATGACAGTGTAAATGGACAGAAGGAGAAAGACCCAGGATGCACTATGGAAGAAAATGGACAAAACTCATTAATAAATGTGGGATAAAGGAGAAAGAGGTGTACAAAATGACTCTCAGGTTTCTGGGTTGAGTAACTGGTGGACCGAGGTGCCATTATGGAGATGGGCAAGGCTGGGAGTACTGACAATACTTACCCCACTGCTGCCTTGAGACTGCATCTGGAAGGTCTATACATTTCCTGAGCTTACTTGGCATATCAGCAGGAGCTATTTATAGAAACTGCATTCTGGTTTAGCATAATACAATAAACATTAAGGACATTGCTACAAATACAATTTTTCTTTATTAGACGTTATTGTTTAGAGAAGTTTTAGGTTCATAGCAAAATTGAGAGGAAGGTGCAGAGATTGCCCGTATATCTCTTGCCCCCATACATGCATAGTGCCCCCCATGTCAACATCCCCATGAGAGTGGTACATGTGTTATAATTAATAAGCCTTCCTTCGTGATGCGTCATTTTACCCAGAGTCCATAGTTTACATTAGGGTTCACTCTTGGTATTGTACATATCTATGGTTTTTGACAAATTTATATTGACATATGCCCCTCATTATACTACTATACAGAGTAGTTTCACTGCCCTCATAGTCCTTTGTGCTCTTCCTGTTCATCCCTTTCTCCCCACTAACTCCTGTGAATCACTGATATTTTTACTGTCTTCATAGTCTTGCCTTTTCCAGAATGTCATAGTGTTGGAATAATGCAGTATGTACCTTTTTCAGATTGATTCTTTCACTTAATAGTATACATTTAAGTTTCCTTCATGTCTTTTTAAGTCTTGATAGCTCATTTCTTTTTAACACAGAATAAAATTCCATTGTCTGGACATAACTACAGTTTATCAGTTCACCTACTGAAGGTCACCACAGTAGCTTCCAAGTTTTGGCAGTTATAAATAAAGCTGTTATAAACATCCATGTATAGGTTTTTGTGTGGATGTAAGATTTCAATTCCTTTGGGTAAATACCAAGGAATGTGATTATTGGATTATATGGTAAAAATATATTTAGTTTTGTAAGAAATCACCAAACTATCTTCCAAAGTGGCTGTACCATTTCACATTCACATCAGCAGTGAATGAAATTTTCTGTTTCTCCACATTCTTGCCAGTATTTGCTATTGTCAGAGTTTTGGATTTTGGCCATTCTAATAGATGTGTAGTGGTATCTGATTATTGTTTTTATTTGAATTTCCCAACATTTAAAAAAATTGAGATAGTGGGTTTGGTTTTTTCCCCACTCGGAAGAAGAAACACTTTATTAATAGAAAAATTTGAATGTTAAACAATACATACTACTGAATTGTAAGGGAAACAGTGACTTTAGAGATAAACCTTTAATTCAGAGGTAGCAAACACTGAAAGAATGCGATACCTAAGTTGCAATTTTAGACCCAGGAAATCAGCTAGAGAGACTTAAAATATAAATAAATTTGCCTAAGAATTCCTCTGAGGGATCATGCTATGAAAGGCATTTTGGTTTGGAAATACTATTAATATAATATTTGAA
>CAUYRT010076436.1:0-23758 GCA_963574885.1 Lepilemur ruficaudatus
GACAGAGTAGGTTTTTGAATGTAACAAGATAAGTCAACTTGAGTGGTAATATATTTTGGGAAATCAGCTCACTACAAATTGTGACTGTAAACATTGTACTGTAAATGCTTTGTAGTTTTCCCCCAATTAAAAAAAAAATCTATAAATAAGATAAAAAAAAAAAAGTCCCCACTTTGAGATCAATAGCGAGGTTCCCATTTGCTTACATACATTTTAAAAATTAAACCTTTGGAATATGTACTTTTCCCCTTTTTAAATGCTAATCATCTACAGATAAACATTCTCCATTTCCCATGGCTAATTGTATGGGTGCTGCTTTACAATGGTGGCCTATGTTGGTGTTTAAATAATAACCAAATTTTAGAATTCATAAATTCAATTGAGCATCAGATCAGCAGCATTAATCATCGTTAGAAGGTAAATAGTGCATGTATGGATGACTTTCTTACATATTAAAAATATTTTCTCCATCATTACCACTGAACGCTGCAGCTTGGAGTGAGGATAGAGATTAGGTAGAAGAAAACCTGCCGCTAAGTAAAGATGACTATTCTGAAACAAAATCTAAAAAATAAGAAGAGATTTGAAGTCAGTCAGATTATTTTGTATTTTGGATATCACAGTCATGTTAAAATTCTAAGTATCAAATACAATCTTTACATGAGTAACACCATTAATTTTCATAATTGAACAATGACAACAAAAAGTCCCACCCACAAAAGACTTTCATTAAGCATCTAAGAAATAAATGCTGCGAATCACAGTGGAGTTTGCTTTTTGACACTGGATGCAGAAAAGAGAGCTTGATGCTTTACTTTTCACCAAAAAATAAAAAAGTCAATAAGGATTCTAAATATGTCAAGGAATAGCTCAAACACATCGAAGCGCCAAGGTGGCATTTTGGGGTGTGAGAGAATATTATCCGGTGAGTGATGGATCTAGAGAAGTTTTTGCCTGCGTAGGAAAAAGGACGTTTAGCTATTCTACATCTTTCCTGTTCATGGGGATGGGATGGACGAACAATGAAGGTGTCTCACTGAATGCAAGAGCGTCAGCCCAGTGACTTTTATTCTCTTTTAAACCATTTTGGGCTTGTCGGGGAGACAGGAGTCTTCAACTTCTCTGCCAGGGTGGTTCAGTACCCCACCTTATTACTATTAGATTTTTTTCCCCTATATATAAGAAAATTAATCTTGCTTCAGAACCCAGGGTCTAGCCACACGGACAGTTTCCCATACATGAGCAGTGAGTTCACCCGTGATTTAAAATAAGACATCCCCATACTGCCAGTGAATCAGTAGTTTACCAACCATTAAATGTCTCCCTTTTTGGTGTACAAAAGGTGCATCCAGGGCTTTTCATTGTTAAGAATTTTCTTTTGTTTATAGCTTCTGAGAACAAAAGCTATATTCTTTTTCGCAATGGGCACAACCCTGTAATGGCATCCTTTCCTATTTGGATATGACAGATACCCTCTCAGGAACTAAACTCATTTCTGCACAACGTACTTGAGACCTGGAGAAGTAAACCACAATTTATCTCCTCCAAACACACTCCCTGGTTCAGAGCAGGAGGCAGATAACCTCAGTGTGAACTTTGCCTATGGATGTTTATCTACGGGCTCCAAGAGATACGCATTTATTCTGGTAATATACAGACCGTTTTGCAGATAATGTTGAGGGCGAACATTTTATTACTGATTTCCTGTAAATTACACATGGCTGTGTTTTAATGGATTTTTCCTTCAAAACCCCAGACTCACAACATGAGTAGTTACACAGATTTTTATTATTATCTTGAATACTGACTTTTAATTATGCGCTGGTTAACAAAACAAACACGGCTGCCATTGCCATCAAGGGGGCGTTAAGGACGGAGGGTATCTTTTGACATCTCTCCTACCTTCCCATTCCAGTGCTGCTTTCTTTAACATCACCCATGCGAAGCATAAAAATGGAAAAATCTCACATTACTTTAAGAAGACCCTGGAGCAGTTTTTAATTATGTTGATCACAAAGGATATGTAGCTTACAGTAATGATAGTTGAAGGGCACCTTAACAACCATATTCAAGAGTAAGAAGGGCTGTTCACAGAGGCATACCAGGCATTATTTCCATCCCAGTAGAAGACAGACTGGACAGGATACATTTATATTGAAACCAAAGGAGGTGAACAATTGAATGAACTTCCTGACCACAAGAATGTCAGGGGAAGCAAGTCATTAAAAAATCCAAGAATTAAACTCCGCTCTTTCTGGTACATTTCAGTTCTTAACGTGGCCTTATATAGAAGGCTCAGCACCTGACAGCAGTGGCCCAGGAGTTTTGCGGATCTAAGGTCAGCATCCAGAAATGGTGACCCTCTAACACCACTCCCATTCTTAGACTCAGTGATCTCATCCTTGGAGATAATAAGAGGTGGAGAGAAACTTCTATCTGACCTGTATATTTTTAGATTCTGTTTTTAAGTATGAAGAGGGTTAAAGGCTTTTGAATTTCTTTCCTGGCCATTCAGGCAAGAAAATAGGTCAAGAGCTCAGTAAGACCAAGGAGATCAGTGATTTATTTCTGTATGGCCGTTCGTGTTCTTTTTAACCCTTTGTCCCAAGAATGTCTTGAAATATATCCCATGAGGAAGCGTTAGTGGTAAAGACAGATGCAAGATATTGAGGTCTTGATGGATGTTTGTTGTTTAATAAATCTTGATAGGAGATATGAATGCACGTAAATGATCTAATGAATCTTTGACAATGATAAAGTTGGGATCAAATCAGGTTAATATTATTTAGAACTATAGAATATTTGAGCCAGAAAGGACCTCAGAAATAAAGTACATTTCATTATTATTCATTTAGTTTTTACTGACAGAACAACTGAATCATTTGCTTCCTGGATAACAGCATCAGAACTGGGAATTGAATCCAGTGCAATGGTATTTCCATTCCATTCTGCTCTTCTCGGATGCCAGTTCTCTCTGCAACTTGTCTTATGGAAAAGACTAGAAATTTTTTTGTTTGTTTTATCACAGAAGCAAAAAATTAAAAAGATAGCTTTTCAGCTCAATCTGTGAAAAATGGCAGCTACTTTAATGTCTTGTACCATATTAAAATTTTTCCATCAATTCTGGTACCACCATGCCAACTCTCCAAACCAAGAAGCAATGAAAAAGTGATGCTAATTATTTTTTTTAAATCATCACTACAGGAAACAATAATTCTGTTATTACCATAAAACAACATCTTTGTAGACCTCAGCCAAATAACAAGAAAATTGTTACCAGAAAACATCAACTATATGAAAAGTGAATGGGCTCCTTCATGTTTCATCAATCAACTTCCCTGACTTGTTGGTTGAAACGGAATTAAATACTGACCATACTGAGGAAACTTAGGGAGTCCATGGAAAAAGGTCACTTTGAATGGAGATCGTATGTATTTTGGAAGCAAACATTAAAATGGGGCATTTTTCTCCCACAGAAGAGCTGTAAGTTTGTCTCAACACTTTTGGAGAAAGACATGCCTTTCTGGTAGAATTTCAACCACTCTGGCCAAGTGTCAGGAATTCTTTCCACCCTGATAATGGAATCAACTCTTAACAAGGAGAAAAAAGAACACAGGCACATTTCAACTTGAGGAAGCTATGTGTGTTTTAGAATTCCAAGGAACAATGTGTTGTTAAAATATAAAATGTGCAATAAACTTTAGGTATAAAGGACTGTGTTGGCCATAAAATTTTATTTTACTGCTCTCCTCCTATGGCTAAACACGTATGAGATCAGCAAATATTAAAATATTCAAGATGACGGAACATGAAGCTTAACTCCAGAAGTAGCAGGGAGAACCGACAGCCGGGGCCAGACGCAGAACCCGCCTGTGCGATCCCCGGCGTGACGCCTGCCATCTCGGTGTGTACGTGATTTAGAAAGATGTGGAGGGCAAAGCGAGCATCCCGGATCGATCATCTCCATCACTGCCCACGCAGGGACGCCGGTTGGAGCAGGGAGTGACAACTTCGTGTCAGAGTCTCTGTGTTGCGCTGCGTCTGAGGCAGCCACTCTCACCTAACTTAGCACACCGTCGAGGTGCTGGAGGATTTTCCAGAGGCCCAAATTATTGTTTTCCTAAGTCTGTGGGAGCTCACAAAAATACATGCTGTTTCAATTTTTCTGAATGTGCAGGGAGGCAAAGATTTTTTATTTTGAAATAGAAAAATCTTCTGTACACTGTCTAAAGAAAGTCTTTGTTACTGAAATAAGTCTGCCTGTGGAAAATTATACTTTCCAGGGGAGCGATTCCTACTAATCAGACTCAAGGTTGACTTGGACATTACAAAATTATATGATAGTCCCTCAGGGTCGGAATTACTAAACGAGAGAAGCAAAATCCCCCAAATTGAGAAGACAATAGTGTTTGCTAGTGAACCGCTTGCAAAGTAGAGTTAGAAAATTCTTTGGATATTCTGCCAGGCTTAAAGGCAGGATTGGGATGGCATCGCCAAAACTGGCCGATTTGTTGCTTTTGGAGAACCAGTGTTACATTTGAACTGGGTTGTTCACCATCTAGCTTTCTGGCATACTTGGTTTATTATGGTTTTGTTGCTTTTGTTACTGCTCTGTGTGTGTGTGTGTGTGGGGGGTCTCATCATTGTATTCTTAGTGTCTGGCACAGTGCCTGGCCTATATTAGGATCTCAATCAATATATCTTAATGGAAAACATTTTAGAACATTTACTTTTGTTCCCCATTCATAAAAGTGATGCTTATTCATTATAGAAAAATATAAAGGATAATAGAAAAATGGAAAAGAAAATTAAATTCACCCATAATCCCGTAATAATGGTCATAATATTTGGGTGTGATTCCAGTGATCTAATTTATATATGTATGCATTGACACACACAAGCATATCTAGAAGCATAGACACACAAACACATGCACATACATGTATACCAGCCACTTACAATTGGTTTCAAACCAAGTATTCAGTTATATGTTCTTTTTGTAGTTTAATTTTAATAAGTTTAAAAATATTGCATCAAATGGAAAATTGTTTATAGAGTTCACAGTACGCACTTACTAAAAAACTCCACACATTGGGACTGAAGAAATCTCCCCTATGTTTCCTGTGCTGGCTAGCAGTAACATTAATTGAGCATTTACTGAGTGCCAGAAACTCTGCTGAGCACTTACTCATAGTGTCCCCTTGTAATCTTCACAACTTTTTGAAGTAGATGCTATTAGGGTCCTCTTACAAGAGTATGAGTAATTCACCCAAGTTCACACAGTGGCAGATGGCAGAGCTGGGCTTTGAACTTAAGTTTGCTGATTCCAGACCCCGAGCTCCAGACTTCTGGGCACATTGCTGCCTTCCATGACTGTGGTACACATCTGGACACGTCTTTGACCCACACCCTGTCATTGCTGGGTCCTGTTTATCCTATTTCCAATATTTCTCCTGTTCTCCGGTCTGCCATCAATACCTTAGCTTCACTCCTTGATTCTCAATGAGGGTCAGTTTGCCCTCCTGGGGACATCTGGAAATGCCTGCAGGCATTTTTGTTTGTCACAATTTGAAGGCAGATCCTACTGATATCTGTTGGGTAGGGCTAAGGATGGTGTTAAACACCCTGCAATGCATGAGACAGCCCCCCAGCAAAGAATTATGCAGCCCGAAGTGTCAACAGCACCAAGGTGGAGAGCTGTGCCTCGGTCTGTTTCCCAGCCTCTCATCTGAACATAAACAGCCTCCTAATCAGTTTCACTGTCTCTAGTTGTTGCCTCGTCCACACTGCTGCTGTGGCCATCTCTCCAAACGTGGATAAAATCATGCCACTGTCTTGCTTTGTTTAGCTCTGTAGCTCTGGAGGGCTGTGTGGGTCCCAATCCTAATTCAAGCAGTTCTAGACTACATGACTTTGGGCAAGTGGATTTAACCTCTCCAAGCCTCAGTTTCATTTCCTATAAAATAAAGGAATAATCACAGCACCTGCCTCAACAAGGTTCTTCTTGGTGGTTACACAAGTTAAGTCCTCAATAAATGTTATCCATCATTTAAAAAAAGTCTTTGAAGGCTTTCTACAAATGCCTGCAGAGGAAAGCCCGAACTTGTCAACATGACATTCCAGACCCTTCTTCATGTAGTTCTGCTCAGCAGCCTCTTCTCTGGGCTGGTCCCCTGGGGGTCCTGTCCTGCAGGACTGCTTGTCACCCTCTGGGTTCATGGGGAGGTGGGTGTCAGGTGTCTTTGCTCGTGCTCCCCTGCCAGCCTGGGAAGTCCATCTCCAGCTCCTCCCCCTGGACACAGGTGCCTTTCTCAGGCCTCAGCACAAATGTCACCTCGTCTAGTAAGTTAGATTTACTGACTCCTTCCCCTGCATTGTCACAGCATTTTGGTTATGCCATCTCTCTGTCCATCTGTCTGTCCATCCATCTGTCTAACCGTCCATCCAACCGTTGACTGTCATACATAGTAATAAAGAGGACAAGCTCTGGAACCCGATTTTCTTACTTTAAAAATCAGGTTCCAAAAGATGATCTTGAACAAGTTACTCAGCTTCATGAACCCTTAATTTCCTTGCCTCTAAAATAAGTGTAATAATATCATGCAACTGATAAAGTCATCATCATGGCTGAATACATGTCAAGCATTTACCGTATCGTCTGCTACGTCTAAGCCCTGCAGAAATGTCAGCTCTCACCCAACCTGTATTTGTAGAGTACCTACTCTGCGACGGGTGCTCTTTACGTTTTATTATAACTTTTTTTTATCGTATTACATATATTCATAAGTCATAAGTGTACAGGTTGGATTATAATGAGTGGTGCATGTGACCAACTCTTATTAGGCGACCTGCTTGTTGAGGAAAACCTCATCCTCCCTTAAAAAAAAAATCTCCTGTCCACACCAGTACTTGAAATATAGGCAACAGAAATATCATTTCTGTCAACATCTGGCCACTCTTTCCCCCTTAAGAGGCTGTGATCACATGTACTAACGTGAGAAGTGCGGCCAGAGAGAAGGAGCCTGCTATCATCCTGCGTTGGCACCCACCCCCTACTGGCCCCTCCGTTTCCAACCCACCTCTTAAGTTGCCTCTTCTGGGCATCATACAATAAAAAGAAAGCTCTTCGTGATTATAATAATGGCCTTCAGCCTTCTCTGTTTCCCTGCAGCTGAAGAGATGATGTCAGTGACATATTCCTGTGGGAAGAACACAGTGACTGCTTAATTTTCCACGTGGATTTTGAGTGCGTTGTTTTTTGTTAAAATCCAAATTACATCCTTTTCACTAAGCAAGTGGTCCACTCTGATTAATACAATGCATTCTCCTCTGTTGACAAACGTTGCCAAAGGCAAGGTACTACTTAAGGAACCACCCCTCTCCGCAACTTGCACACATATAAGTGAAAAATAAGTAGATCTGTGCAATCATTACTGAGCTAAAATGGCACTTAGAGGTGTTTTTTTTTTATTGTGAAAAATGGCCAAATAAGAGTTGCTGACTGTTTGTAGCCCTGTAATGTAAGTCAGATAAATTGGTGCCCAGAAGCCTGACATTTCAAAAGCCTGAGAATATGTTGCATTTTTTCCTGATATGTCATTTTTGTAATTCTCCCAGCTATTTTCCTTTAGCAAGAAGCAATTCTTCTGTGCCCGGGCAGTTCAATTAGAGCATTGTAAAAGTCGTCAGAATGACTTCAACATACGTGCCTGTGAGCAATAGGTATAATTTTAGAGGGCAACAAGTTCTGCCTTTACCACCCTGGTGGTGACAATGGTGTCAACTCACCCAGAGAAGGAAGGCACCGCCTATACCCTCTCAACTCAGTTAACCTGCCCAGAGCATTAAAAACATGCTGTCCCACCTCAGAGTGGTTTCTCTGTTTGGGGCTGTTTAGCATCTTTGAGGCCTCTTTAGCCAACAAAACCGTCCTTTTCCTCTCAGTGTGTATATATTAGGTGATTACCTCTGCAGTGGCTTAGAACATATCCACAAATTCTTCTTGCCTTGGCCTTCGTGACTTATTTTTAATAAATAGAGTGCGGCAGCGATGGTACTGCCTGACATTTGAGAGATTAGAGGTCAGCAAACTTTTTCTGTAAAGGGCCATATTGTAAATATTTTTGGCTTTGTAGGTCGTACCCATGTGGCCTCTGTCACAACTATGCAGCTCTGTCAGTGTACCAGGTAGCAACCATAGATAATACACAAACGGGCTTTGCCATTTTCAGATGAAACTTTATTTATGAAATCAGGTGAAAGAGTCCAATTTGATCCACAGGTTGCAGTTTGCCAAACCCTGAGCTGGGCTGTAACAGATGACGCGGCTTCTGCTTGGCCCTTGGAGCCCACGTGTCTAGCTACCTGAAGTGACCATGCTGGAGAGGTCATAGGAAAGACTATGTAAAAGACAGAAGGAGATGCCCAGGGGGCCCCTGCTGTCCAAGCCGTCTTCCCTCACAGATACATGCAGGGGAAGCCTTCAAGATGAGTCCAGCTTAGTCACCAACTGAATACAACTGCATTGTAAGACCCCTGGTGGGAACAGCTTAGCAGAGTGCAGCCAACCAGCAGAAGTGAGACAGATGATGATGATGATGATGATGACAATGAAGATAGTGATGATGATGATATAATGACTCTGGGATGGGCACATGACCTCACCTGTCAGTACATTTTGACACCCTGCCAATACTACTTTGTACAGGAATAGACGTGTGTCTCAGTGTGATC
The DNA here is from genome assembly GCA_963574885.1 of Lepilemur ruficaudatus. Classification (NCBI taxonomy): domain Eukaryota; kingdom Metazoa; phylum Chordata; class Mammalia; order Primates; family Lepilemuridae; genus Lepilemur; species Lepilemur ruficaudatus. The sequence goes on from CAUYRT010076436.1 coordinate 8,734, forward strand.
CAGTGAGACTCAATTCCTTGAACTCAAGGAAGAATTGGACAACATGTGAGCCTGGGGCTGCTAGTGAACATTTTAACACCACGCAGGAAGAGCCTGTCCAAGGCAGTAACCAGTGAAGAAGAAAGCAGGGCAGAGAAGCAGAGGCAGCGATTACTGAAGGCATCCTTTGGGTACCAGTACAGAGCCCTTCCTGAGAACAAACCCTGTGCATTTCAGTTTTAAAAGTCAATTATTTCAGCTTTTTATTACAGTACCACATATATTCATAAGTGTACGGGTTGATGATTTTAACAAACTGAACACAACCATGTAACCAACACCCAGGTTCAGAAATCAAAGTGTACAGCTCTCCCATCCCACTGGCTCTTGCTTCCTTTTAGCTTTTCCCTGAAGATAACCACTATCTTGAATTTTGACAGCATGTGTTAGCTTTTTCTCTTCTTGTGCTTTGTACCGATGTAATCACACAATATGCACTCTACTGCATCTGCCTTCTTTTTTCCCCCTTTTATTTTTAGTTGACATAATAACTGTACATGTCGTGGGATGCAGAGTGATATTTTATACGTGTGTGCAACGTGTAATGATCAAATCAAGGTAGTCAGCATATCCATAACCTCAAACATTCATCATTTCTTTGTGTTATGAACATTCAAAATCCTCTCTTCTAGCTCTGTGAAAATAAATATACAATAAATTGTTGTTAACCATATTTTCCCTATGGTGCTATACAACACTAGAACTTGTTCCTCCCATCTAGCTGTAATTTGTTACGGCTTTTTCCTTTCTTATTATTTATCTTTGTGGTTTGGTAGTTTTCTGTAGTAATAAAGTCATCCAGATGTCAAGATGGCAGGTTCACTTTGGAACCTCAGTTCTCAGATGGTTCTAAGAAAAGTCATTGATTCTGCAGTTTTTTCAGCTTTTTGTTGTTGTTGTTGTTGTTGTTGTAAGGGCAGGAATGGTTAAAATGTGACTACCCAGAACTTTCCATGTCAGAGCTGAAACTGCAAGTTTGTACATTACATTTTTAGAGCACTTTTTATTCTTTTTATTCTTTTTGAAATCACTTTTGTATATTTTGATACTAATGCACAAAGCTCTTGATCTTTAGTAAGGCTTAGTGACTCTGAAATGATAGTCAGGTCCCTTTCAACTCCGTTATTCTAAAATTAAATCATTCACAGTAAGTCTATGAAAAACTTATAACAAATGAGAATTCTGAAGTTCAGGAAGCTGAGTATCTCACCCTCAGTCACACGACTAGCTAACCCCAGAGAAGAGACTAAACTTTCTCTGGCCCTCTGGACTCATTGCCCAGTGGTCTTGCCTCTGCACCCTTCCAGGGTCTAGTTTCACTCTGTAATTTCCTTTCAAAACAATGTAAGATGGTAGGACTGTGAACCTAGTGCACTTTCCCTTAATACTTTATCTTGTCAGAAAAAAACTGTAAACCTACATGATCCGATATCTTGCACATTTATTCGGTTCCTTTCTTTGTAGACTCTAGACTCTATCAATTTATAATTCATTAGAAAATCACTTTAAGGTATTAAAAATTACTTTTTGTTAGAGTAAACAAGGAAGTGAATTAGCAATATAAAATCCCCCTGTTTTGTTAAATGATCTTCCCTTTGAATACTGAAGAAGTCTGACTGTGTTCCATTGGCTTTTAAATGTCAGGTACTTTTGTAAAATCCAACTGAGTATTTATTTATTTAATCTGTCACTAAGGAAAATTGCTGACATGGTAAGAGCTCATGGTGTAAGTGCCCAGCCTGGAAATGTGTGCAGTGTTAGCAAGAACATCAAGACAAGGCATGTAAAAGAGTGTGAATGAAGCCAGCAGTGTCTCTTTGAAAAGAAGTGTGTGGATTTGGGGCCTCTGATCTGTGTGTTCCCCCATTGCCCAACTGACAGCAAAGGCACCTGAAAGTCTGAACTATTAAGAAGCTATACTCCAAAATCAATGTTAGTTTTGTCTCCTACCCCTTCGCAGACAGCCTTTCTTTGAAATCAATTTCTCTTTGGGGCTAATTGTTTAAAAGCCATGACTTCATTTTCTGTAGCATTCTGAGAATTAAAAGAAAAAAACAAAAACAGAAAGAAAAGAAGATCAGTCTTTGAGTATTATGTTCAATTTACTAAAAAATGTCCAGAATGCTAAAGTATTTCCAAAGGCAACTCTTCGGTGTAGCAGATGCATAATAGCATCCAGAGGCTGAAGGGTCTTTCTTAGAAAAGCATCCTGTAGCTGCTTTAGCAAGAGTACGGGGTGTCATTTATAATTCATGCAAGTATATTGAAGCTTTCTGCTGCCACCCAAGAAAGATGGTTTTCAAAGCTACAGAGTGCAATAATCCAATATTCCATGTAGAGAGTCCCATACGTCTCATATAGATTTTACACTGGAGATCATTTCCATGCTGATGACCTCAAGAACACAATCTGATATTTTCAGAAAACACAGATTTATGCTATGTCATATTCCTGCGGGCTTGGGGGACAGCCGTTAGATCATCAGGTGGAGCGTATATTTCTCGTCAGCCTTCCTCAGCACTGCAGTGGCCGCTACGAAAAGAATGAGCGCCTAAATGCGTCAAGAACTTCATTGTTTATGTTCAACATATTTCACGGTGGAAAATGAGTTTGATGACCAGAGTGTACTCCTGGTAGAAGGCAAAATGACCAAAAGAATAATTTAATCATTTCTTCTAATGTATGGGACTCCGAATACGAGATCTACTTTTTTTGAGTTGTATTGCGGCCACAAAGAGGTGAACTTCCCAAAGTGACCTAATTACTTGCCACTATCAGAAAGTGGTAATGTTGCAGTCAACCGATAACAGGTAGTTATCGCAAGCTCTGAGTAACACCACAGTGCCTTTGAAGACCACACAGTCAAAAAATAAAACAATCAAAACCGTTCTCAATAGACCAGTCTGTACAGTATAATCTATGATCGGAATCTGACTATGAGAAATTTTCCACTCAAAGCAGTCTTTGAGTAGCTACCTCCCCTTCAGTATTTCTCTCCTTTCTTTTCTGGATTCCACCAAATGGCACCCGTCTCCTGCACTGTGCTAGACTTTGGAACCACGCAACTTAGTATACAACATCTGCTCAGGGGTCTGCCAGCCACCCGGTAGAGGAGACACCCGTTATTGAGCTGTGGGGTCCTCATGATGTAGTGCTATACTGCTACAAAGCAGACATGAAAGAATATTTGTTGAATAATTAAAGGTATCAGTGAATGAACAAGTAAACTAATGAACTGATGTATTGATTAATAAATAAATAAATAACTTTACTTCTTTCTGATTTGCTTTTGCAAACTAAAAATTTTTTGAAACTTTTTGGTCTAACACTATAGAGGTTTTTTTTTAAAAAAATAGGCATTTTAATTTTAGAACACATTTAAATTTACAGAAAAGCTGCAAAGATAATGGAAATTTGCCATATACTTCATATCCTTCCCCTATTATTAACATCCTACATTGAATCAGAGTTGATGGTATGATATTATTGACTAAATTCCATACTTTATTTGGATTTCCTTGTTTTTTACCTAACATCCTTTTTCTGTTCTGGGATCCCACCCTGGTTACCGCATTACCCGTAGTTGTTGTATCTCCCAGGGCTCCTCTTACCTGGGACAGTTTCTCAGCCAAGATTTTAATGACTTTGAGTGTTTCTGGGTGCACTGGTCAGGTGTTTTGTAGGAGGTCTTTCTACTGGGCTTTGTCTCATGAGCTTCTCATTATTGAACCGGGACTGTGGGTTTTTGGAAGGAAGTTCATGGACGTAAAGAGCCCTTCTCATCACATCAAGTCCAGGGTCCATGCCATGAACCTGACTCACGGCTGGTGATGTGACATCGATCGCTTGACTGAGGGAGTGTTTGCCAGATTTCTCCTGAAAAGGGAGGGCCGCCAACTGTGCAGACACGGTCAGATAGCACGGTTGATGGGTTGTGCAATCTGATCATCTTGTTTCCCTTTCACCAAGGTGAAAGCAAGGCACTCTGCCACGGCTGATGGACTACAGACAGTATCAGCATCACCACACAGATGATGTTGATCTCCATAGGATGTGTCAAACTTCAGAAACATTTTAAGAGATTTACGTAATGGTTTACTAGTCTTATTGTTCTGCAGTATGGGTAAGGAAGAGTATCTATCTCTAAATCCTTTGAGCCTCACTTCCTTCAAGATACCGGTCATATTCCTTGCAAAACTCACTCTAATTGATCTTGAGACTTAATGGCAACATGTTGAGAAGGAAAATCAAACTAAGTTCCCATGCTGAAAGTGTTAAAAGTCACCACTCTCTCACTGATTTACTTTTATGAATGGCAAATTCAAACTCAACTATTTATATGCACCAGTGAACGTCTTTATTATTGGTATAAGATTTATTTGCAAGTCAGCAAAATGCTTAATAAAATATTTCCTGTGCATTATCTGATCTTGTGTGTGTGTGTGTGATGCTTTTAGAAGACACAAAGTTTATTCAGAGTCTAAGCATCTCTTCCAACTTTTCATCCTTGTAGGTTATCATCATCAGTGACAATTACACGTACATTGAATTTCACAGAGTGTTGTAATCATAAGATATCTTGGGTGAATACTGTTGTGACATACATTATTATATTTTAGAGTAATGATATAAGTTTAAATCCTGACCTGTTAATGTACTAAAAATGAATCATGCAAATTACCTGATGTCTATATAGTTTCTTATCTTTAAAGTGTGTTACTAAGAATCCTAACTTCTGCTTTTCTTTTACTACAAATTAAGGCAATCAGTGTAAAGCTCTCAGTACCCAGCTTAGCGTAGTTTAATATTAGCCGTTGATACTGTTGTCTTGTAGTGCCTACAACATGTAAGGGATTAAAAACAGCGTGAGAAATTAATAATACTTTACATTTGCACAGAACCCCAGGGCTTTTTAAATACGTGATGCGTGTGAAGCACTTTAAAACCTCTAATGTTCCTAGCAAATGTAAGAAATTAATATTTTCTTGGGCTGTTCGGAGCTCCCTTCAACCTCCCAATGATTCTGTGAGGTCTTCGGGGAAAATATTTGACTTAATTTTGTAGATGAGGGAATTGAAATTCAGAGTAAGTACAAGTGAGTTCCATCACTTCCACTGAATATGCCGTCTTGGACAAATTACTTAACCTCTCTGAGCGTCAGCTTCTTAATTTATAAAGCAGGGGTGCCGCCATTTACTTCTGGGATGGTTATTGACTGAGCTAATGTACATGAGGCACTTAGTTTCATGCCCGATTTTCTAAAAATGCTATAACGATTATTATTGTGTTCTAATATTATTGTCTGTTTTTCTACAGCCTCGTTCAGCCTCTCAGGGGCAGTCACAGAGTTGGAGGATAATAAAGGTAAGAATCACTGTTTAATTTTCATCATTCGGGACTGAGTTTCAGCAGAGAATCATGGCTTCCAGATCCCAGGTTTTCTTTCTTTGCTTAAGCATTTATTGAACACCTCTGATAGCCCGGATGAGGTACAGTGGCCTGTGAAAGGATGAATGCAACCGGGAGAGGATGCAAAAAGGTCGCAGGAGCAGACTTGGAAGCTTTAACATCACCTTAAACTCGTAACAGTAACAAAAGCACGCAGGAAAAAGAAAAGTGACAATTGCACGGGCCATCGAATAAGGAGAAGGAATTAATGTGGCATCTATTTGTGTGCTGGAAACCTGTATTTTCCAAGTAGGCAACAGATTGCGTTTTATTCTTTCGATCGTTATCAATGAAATCATTATTTTTATAACAAAGGTAAATGAGCTACGGAGTCTGTTCTGTTGTTACATGTGCTTCTGTTAACACTAATTAGTTTCCGTGCAGCTATAAATAGGGCACGATGTCCGCCGAACACGAAAGCAATGCTGGAGTCACGTGTGCTTGGTCTTAGGCAAGGGAAGATGGAACAATGGGAGTAGAAGTATAACCGTTAGCAGGACAGGAAAAGACTTTTAGTCTATCTATCTGCTGTGTACGCAGGAGACTTTTCAACTCCGTTTTTAAGAAAATTAAAAATAAATGCCTGCAACCACCTTCCTCCCCAAGAGGTGCACCCTAACCTGCAGAGCTCTTGTCTTGTGGCAGGTTGCGTTTCCTCCTGTGCCCACCTTACTAGCAGCCCCCGTGGCTCACAGTTTTTTTCCGTATGCATTGTCTCAGTGCCCACAAGACAGTATTTGCATTTTACTGTTTCACGTTCATTTCTAATGCCTCTCCAGCAGTCACCCTGAGCTGCCTTGTTGAGCTATTCAAGTTCTCTTCCAGAGTACTAATTTGTGTTGTTTTTTTTTTTAAGTTGAATAGGTTTAGAGTATCCTTAACCATATTTTTTTTCCCATAAGTGCTGTTACTTTTAATGTGCTGTTTTGCAGAAGACGAAAGTTTTTTTGGAACACGTACATCATGTTATGTAATACTTCAGGCTTTTGCAAGAGGGGCTCCTGGTCACCTTTGTTTAGAGGGCCCACCTTTGGCACTCCTCGGGGTGAAGAGTTCATGGGGCCAGGGGGATGTGTCTACGTGGAGCTTATGCACCCTTCTTCTAGGACATGCTTTAGGTACCTAGACCTACAATTCTCTGCCTCGACGGTCCTGATTCCACTTACAGAGTCTGTGTGGGCTCCTCCCTGAGTCTCTCCCTCTAAGGACAAACCGTGCTGCTGTATGACAACCCCTAGGCCAGAAGAGTACTGAGGAAGAGAAAATATATTTATTTCACAGTTAGTGTGCTATGTGAGAGTTAAGTTTCTTGATACATGATCTGTGGGCCTCTATTTGTAATCTTACTCTGGACCCTGCCAATGTTAGGGGCAGGCCTGGTTAACAACAACAACAAAAATGCTATGGCTAAATGAATTTTAGGATTATTTTTTTCTTTCTGTAAAAAATGCCATTGGGATTTTGATAGGGATTGCGTTGAATCTGTAGATTACTTTGAGTGGTATGGGCATTTTAACAATGCTGAGTCTTCTAATCCATGAATACAAGGTATCTTTCCGTTTATTTGTGTCTTCTTTATTTCATCAGTGCTTTGTAATTTTCAGTGTACAAGTCTTTCACCTCCTTAGTTAAGTTTATTCCCAAGTATTTTACTTTTCTTGATGCTCGTAAATGGGATTGTTCTCTTAATTTCTTTTTTGGATAGTTTGTTGTTAATGTATTTCAGAAATGCCCATGATTTTTATCCTGCAACTTTATTGAATTAGTTTATTAGTTCTAAGTTTTTTGGTGGAGTCTTTCTACGTATAAGATCATGGTATCGGCAAACAGAAATAATTTACTTCTTCCTGGCTGACTGATGCATTTTCTTTTCTTTTCCTTTTTTGTTTCCTCTGCCTATTTGCTCTGGATAGGCATACAAATGGCCAATAGGCATATGAAAAGGTGTCCAAAATCACTCATCATCATGGAAATGCAAATCAAAATCATGATGTGGTCTTAGGAGGTGTCAAAAAACTCAGAGGATCACAAGTGTTGGTAAGGATGTAGAGGAATGGGAACCTGTGTATGCTGTGGGTGGGGATATAAAATGGTGAAGTTGCTATGGAAAACAGCATGGGGTTTACTCAAAAAAATTAAAAATAGAACTACTATATGATCCCACAATCCTCCTTCTGGGTACACATACAAAGGACATGAAATCAGGATGTCAAAGAGGTATCTGCATTCCTAGGCTTGTTGCAGCATTGTTCACAATAGCCAAGATATGGAAACAACCTAAATGTCCATCAACAGATGAATAAATAAAGAAAATGTGGCATATGCTTAGAGTGAAATATTACTCAGCCTTAAAAAGAAGGAAATCCTGTCCTATATGACAACGTGGTTGAAACTTGAAGATACCATGCTAAGTGAAATAAGCCAGTCACAGAAGGGCACATAGTGCGTGATTCCACTTACAGGATCAATCTGAAAGAGTCAGAAGCACAGAAGCGGGGGGTAGAGAGGTGGTTGCCGGGAGCTAGGGGCAAGGGAACACGGGGAGTTGCTATTCAGCAGGTATAAAGTCTCATTGATGCAAGATTAATATTAAGTTCTAGAAACCTGTATAACACTGTACCTATAGTTAACCATACTGTATTATACACTTAGGATTTTGTTAACAAGGTAGATCTCATTTTAAATGTTCTTACCACAATAATAATAATAATAATAATAACCCATGCTAAGAAATTGGGCATGAACTTTCCATCTGCCTTGAACAGGAGTAGTGATGTGTAATGGACTTAAAGGAAATGGTTATGTGAATTAGAATAGTTATCTTCAGTGATTTGCGAAGCACCATAGAGGACATTGTTATCATTGTTGCCATTATTATGCTTCTGGTGAGTGCCAGTCCTTAACCACTCTGTGACCTTGGGCAATGTATTTCACCATTTGGGGAAGAAGTTCCTACATAACATGTAGAGACTGAAAGAAATGAGTTCTAGGGTTTTCCCTCCAGCACTTACTGTATTTTATTATCTTTCGCAAAACTGTGGTTTGTTTTTTCCTGCCTGCCCCCTTTTTATATCAGTGGAGTCTCCTTTACGAATTTTTATTCCCTAAAGTTTTTTTTACTGCCTTAGTCCTTTTCTTAAAACTCAATGCTATACAAACCAAATTTGCAATATACAAAGTTATCTCTAAGGAGTCTACATAAAACAGTATCCGAGAGCTTTAAACTCAGAGTGACATTTAAGGATAGAAACAGTCAGATAAATAGATAAGTTTCCGGTGTTGTTCTACAATGAATTCTCCAAATCTGCATTTCTGAAGTGGTAAAAGCCCCATGGCCAAGAGAATTTAATCCAAACCTTTCCTTGTTTCCGTGAGCTACAAAATATTTTCTCCTTCCCTGGTGATGAACTTTCCCTTGAAACCTCTTTCATTCGTGACTTACATATTCATGGTGGCAGCTCTTACCTACCAGGTTAACTAATGGCAAGATCAAGGTGACAGATTCTGTCAGGGGAAGGTTGTTAGTGGGGTAGGCGGTGGAAGGTTATGTTCAATCACTTCCGTGGGAAACCTTGAGCAGCCGGAGTGCTGTTGACATTCAATTACATTTGAAAAAGAGAGATAATCATCGTAAGATTAAAATATATTATACGAAATACATCAAAGTGAGAACAATATAGGAGGGATCACGAAATCCAAGAATGGAAATGATGAACTGTGTGTAGTTGCTCAGTCAGTAATGGTGCAGGATTAAAAAGGGCTAAAATATGGCCCTTACTCTCGAGCTTCAAGTTGAGTTGAGAAGACAAGCCACACAGAACAATTAGAACAAAACATGAAGTAGTGGGTGATATGGAGACGTTCATGAATGGTGAAGGAGTTGTGCGCTGTGGAAATTGTGGAGTTGTACGTTGTGGGAAGGAACAGAACGGAAGGGGTCTGTGGCTTAGACTTGAAGGAAGAGAATTTCATCAAAACTTCTGACCAGTGTTTCCACATTGAGGTCATTAAATCTGAAATGTCCGATTTCAAATCAAAAGTTCAGTTTATTATGTCTCAAACAAGAAGCAGAGCAATTAATCAAAGTAGGTGCCTAAACTGTCTACACGGTTTTGCCATCTTAGCGGTAGCTTGTTTATGCCAGCAGCGAAGAAGCCTGGAGAGCGAGTGGAGATGAAGTCACAAAAGACGTTTTCTACAGCTTGTTGAAAATTGAATATTTTTCCTTGCAAGAAGTGGTCCAAAGCCTGGAAGAAGTGGTAGTCAGTTGGTGCAAGATCTGGTGAATACAGTGGATGACAGAGAGTTTCCAAGTCCAGCCTCTGTAGTTTAAGCAGTGTTGTTTGTGCGACGTGGTCGAGTGTTGTCTTGCAAGAGGACTGGCCTGTCTCTATTGACCAGTCTCGGCTGCTTAATCGCAAGCATCCTCATCATTTCATCCAATTAGTTGCAGCAGACATCCCCTGCCATCGACTGACCAGGTTTCATGAAGCTGTAGCAGATAACGCCAGCGCTGGACCACCAAACAGACACCGTTAGCTTTTTTTGATGAATATTCAGTTTTGGACTGTGTTTTAGCATTTCATCTTTATCCAACCATTGTGCTGAACACTTGTCATTGTCAAAAAGAATCCATTTTTCATCATATGTAACAATACAGTGTAGAAATGGCTCACCTTTATGTCTTGACAGTAAAGAAAGGCAAGCTTCAAGACAATTTCGCTCATTTAATTCATGTGGAACCCATCTATCCAGCTTCGTTACCTTGCCCAATTTGTTTCAAACGGTCCAATGTTGTTGGAATAGTAACGCCAAACCGTGCTGCTAATTCACACGTAGGTTAAGATGGATTCCCTTCCACTATAGCTTCCAGCTCATCATTACCCACCTTGATCGTCAGGTTGCTCATGTGGCTCATTTTCAAGATTAAAATCACCAAAATGGAACTTCTCAGACCATTGACGTACTGTGTGTTCATTAGCCGCATGCTTCCCAAACACTTCGTTGATGTTTGGAGCTGTCTGTGCTGCATTGGTTCCACGATGGAACTCATGTTTGAAGATAACTTGAATTTTTGACTTATCCATGGTTTCACAAAAATTGCTCTAAAAAAAGTTTGAAAGGTAATCACAAGCCAAACCGTGCAATTAAAGGACTGAGGATGTACCTTCACAATAAACATAAAAAAATAAATGTCAAAGTGAAATGTCAGAGATATCAACGGTCAAACTTAGTACTTAAGGAAATCGGACATTCATACTTAGTAACCTAAATATTATGGAACTGTGTTATCCCTTCATCTCAGTTATTCTTTTAGCTTTTTTCAGTAAATAGTTATGGAGTGCCTCCTATGTGCTAGGCAGTATTCTTGGTGCCCATGAAAAAGACCAAATTTAATGGTGAGACTAAAAAATAAGATAAATAATATGTGGATAATGTTAAGTTCTACAGAAAAAAAAAATGAGGAGGGAAAGGAACAGGGAGCTTGTGGAAAGGTGACATTCGAGCTAACACCTACAGCTGGTGTGGGAGTTAGTCATGTGGCCAACTTATGGAAAGGCAGCCAAGGTAGTGGAAACAGCCAGTGCAAAGGCCCTGAGGCAGGGATTTGACGGGCATATTTGAATAATACCCAAAAGACCAGTGAGGCTGGAGCTGAAGGATTAAGGGAGAAGAGAGTAAAAGACACAAAGTCATACAAGGTGGAAGGGAGTCAGATCATGCAGGACTTGGGAAGTGCTGGCAAGAATTGTTACTTCTACCATAACTATGTTTGTGCTTAGAAGCCATCGAAGTTTTCTTAAGAAAAGAATGTGATGATCTGATTTATGTTTTAAAGGATCACTCTGGCTGTTGTGTTGAAAATATTCTGTAGACTGCTGAGGCCCCCAACCCAGTCTGCAGATTGTTAGGGACTGGGCCACAGAGCTCTGCTCTCCCCCGCCCCTGCCCCTCTGCTCCCACCATTCTTGGAAAAATTGTCTTCTACGGAACTTAGGAAACAGGGCGGGGTGAGGGAGGGTGGTGGGTCGGGGGTTGGGGGGTTCAGAGCAGGAGGTGAGCCGTGGGCAAGTGAGGGAAGCTTCATCTGTGTTAATAGCCGTTCCCCCTCGCCCTCATCACAACCTGAGCTCTGCCTTCCTCATCTGCCCTCCACCCGTCCGTGGAAAAATTCTCTTCTGGTCCCTGGTGCCGAAAAGGTTGGGGACCGCTGCAGAGGAACAGGGAGACTGTAGAAACCATTTATGAGGCTATTAGAATAATCCAAGTAAGAGATAGTGGTAGCAGTGAAATTGATGAAAAAGTGGTTGGATTTTGGATATATTTTGAAGGCAGAGATAATAGAGTTTGCTGACAGATTGGGCATGGGGTGTACAAGAAACAAGAAAAAGAGGACTCCAAGGTTTTTGGAGTGTTTGGACATAATTTTGGAGAGCCAAAGGGAGGAAAATGCAATCAACACATTTGCGTACTTCTCCCAATATTCAGATGCTGCAGTTCATCTACTGATTTTTCTCTGGTGTGCGATTAGGAGCCAAGGCACACACTTCAGCTGATTTACACACATCCAGAGCTAGCCAGAGCTAGAACATGGGGGTTTGGGGTTTGCTTTGCTTTGTTTTGTTTTGTGTCAGTAAGTCCTCAGCCCTTTGTGACGGTGCAGAAGGGGGGACAGGCTCGTCCACTTTGCCTCCCTGTCTCTCTCTCTCTCATTTTAATTAAAATTTTCTTTTTAGATAATTATGGATTGACTTGTAGTTTTAAGAAATAATATAGGAATAGCCTTTACTCAGTTTCTCCAAATCATAACATCTTGCAAAATTATACTACAGTAGTGCAACCAAGATACTGACATTGATACCGTCAAGCTACAAAGCAAGTCCACAACCACAAAGATCTTTGGTTTTCGGTGCCCCTTAATAACTGTGCCTACTACTTCCTTTCCCCTGCTCCCTGGCCTTAACCCTTGGCAGCCATCGCCTCTCCATGCTATTTATATAGCACTTAGAACACTACAATCAGTTTAAGAAAAGATTAGTAACATTGGAATGTGTTTCGAGAAGAACTATGTAGGATGGGGAAAAGCACAAAAGCATCATATATGAAGAATACCCAAGAGTACAGTGTTTACCATAATCAAAATCAAGCTCAGTGCAAACAATGCAGCTCTTTTTTTAAGATTTCGAAGGGCTACCCTATGTCTCAGGGCTTTGAATTTTTCTGTAAGACAAATGGATGCAGCTTCTTTAAAAGAGAATCCATTTCAATTTTAGGAAGAACTTTTCAGATTGAAGAAAACTGTTACTAATTTCCTCAGGAGGTAAATTCTATCTTGGTTCAAATGAAGAGAGGTTAAGCAATCACTAGGCAATAATTCAAGAATTTACTGGAGGTTTGAAGTTTATAATTTTTTTCAACACTCACATGTACAGGTTTTTTAAAAACCTTTTTGCTTTCTTTCTTTTATAATTTTTTATAACTTTTCTTTTCTTTTTTCTTTTTTTTTTTTTTTTAGACAGAGTCTAATTCTGTTACCTGGGCTAGAGAGCAGTGGCATCAGCCTAGCTCACAGCAACCTCACACTCCTGGGCTCAGGCAATCCTCCTGCCTCAGCCTCCCGAGTAGCTGGGACTACAGGCATGTGCCACCATGCCCAGCTAATTTTTTTCTATATATTTTTAGTTGGGCAGCTAATTTCTTTCTATTTTTAGTAGAGACGGGGGTCTTGCCCTTGCTCTGGCTGGTCTGGAACTCCTGAGTTCAAGCGATCCTCCCACCTCGGCCTCCCAGAGTGCTAGGATGACAGGCGTGAGCCACCGCGCCTGGCCTAACCTTCTTATTTTCTTAATTCCTTCATTTATTTTTTGATTGAAAAAAATTTTTATGTGATATTGTAGACTAGGATGGAATTACAAGACATAATACAGGAAGATCCTATGTATATTTTTCCCAGTTTCCCCTAATGGTAACACTTTGCAGAATTATAATAACTAGGATATTGACCATGATAAAATTCAGCGATCTTATTAGGATTTTCCAAGTTTTATTTATACTCATTTGTGTGTGTATTGGTGTGCATTGACGTCTGCACAGTTTTATTTCATGTATGGGTTTTTGTATCCACAGCCACAGTCCAGATACTGTGGTTCCAGCACCACAAGGATCCCTATTGTGCCTTTTTATAACCACACCCACCTCTTCTTGCCACCCTCCCTGTCTGAGCCCCCACGCCCAAATTCCTGACCCCTGGCAATCACCAATCTGTCCTCCATTTAAAAAATTTTGTCATTTCAAAGTGTTACGTAAATGAAATCAACAGTATGCACCCTTTTGGAATTAGCTTTTTTTCACTTAACATAATTCCCTGAAATTCATCTAAATGTTGCTAGTATCAATAATTTGTTTCTTTTATTGCTGAGTAGCATTCCATGGCATGTATAGATCATGGTTCGTTTAATCACTCATCTGTTGAACATCTGGGCTGATTCCACTTTTTGGCTGTTACGAATAGAGCTGCTATGAATATTCGTGTATAGGGTTTGTGTGTGTGTGTGTGTGTGTGTGTGTGTGAACATAAATTTTTATTTCTCTGGGAAATTTCTGCAGGAGTACAACTGCTGGGTCATATGATGGCTGCATATTTAGCTTTTTTAAGAAGCTGCCAAAGTGTTTTTCAGAGCGGCTGTACCATTTTACATTCCCAGTCTTTTAAAAATATAACCATTTATCTTCTGTTCATGGAATTCTAATTGGGCTAAGTGAACCACAATGTGGGAAGGATTTTAGAAACCTTGCTGAGACACAAAAGAATAAAGTATGTTCTGTGCTAGTTTGAAGAAGAGAAAATCCTGTTTAGCTAAACCTGTCTATATAATAAGGTCATAAAAAAAGGCTACATCATAACACAGAGAGTATAGTTCTTTTGGATTTTCAGAGAAGCCTTTGTTAAAATTCCACATGACCGAGCTCTACTTAAAACCAAAGCCACGAGGATTAAGGGGGAAATATAAAGAATCAAAGATCTAGTTCACAGTGAGTCGAACAGCCCACGTTATTCCTGCATTCTTGTGTACTTGCAGCTGCTTACAGAATACTCCACCTGGAGTTGCTAGGAGCTCTCCTTGAGACTGTGGCTTTCCCAGACCTGCTCTGATGTCCTAGAACCACCAATGTGGGCAAGATGCCATGGGCTGCTAGGGCAGGGGAGCATGCGGAGAAAGAAAAGCATCATACCTTCATTTTATTCTGTCAGAGGACTCTTTGGAATTAAGAATAAATTTTAATCACTGTTTTCATCCTGGGAACAATAAGCACATATTATTAATTCTAATAATGATAGTTATAGCCTCCAATTTTGGGTGTCAATTCTGTGCCAGGAGCTGTGCTTATAAATTATACATATTATTTGCAATCCTGAAAATAAGCCCATAAAAGAAGTATTTTTTTAGTCTCTAATTTGTAAATGAAGGACCTTAGTTCATCAGAGGTTAACTACATGCATTTATTAGACTGGTCCATGCAATGGATTCAAAAGATA
>CAUYRT010076438.1:0-20086 GCA_963574885.1 Lepilemur ruficaudatus
TAGTCCCAGCTACTTGGGAGGCTGAGGCAGAAGGATCTCTTTAGCCCAGGAGTTTGAGGTTGCTGTGAGCTAGGCTAATGCCACGGCACTCTAGCCCGGGCAACAAAGTGAGACTCTGTCTCAAAAAAAAAAAAAAAAGAAAAAGTTAGAGGGGAGAGAATATCTCTTTCTTAGTGTGTAAACAAATCAATCTTCAAAAGAATCCTCATTGGCCCTGATTTTGTCACATGCGCCCCTCTGCAGTAATCATTTTTTTTTCCATGGGAATAGGTTATTGTGATCAGCTGCAATGGATCACGTATGCAAGCATATGATGCGGCACGTTATTTATCAGAGAAGAGAGGAGGATAAATACCCCAGTGGTTGCAGCAAGGAATCGTTTGAAGGAGTGACAATGACTTTCCCTAATTTTCATTTAAAATGTATGTACTAAGTGTCTACTCTGTGTTAGGTAGTGAATAAAATGCCTGCTTTCATACAGTTCATATTCTATTACAATAACTTTTATCAAAATTAAAAAACCATAATAACTAAATACAACATGTGACCCTTGATGGGATCCTGGGTTCAAAAAGAAAACTATAAAGGACATCTTAGAGATAATTGGGGAAATTTGAACATGGACTGCATATAACGGTATTGCTTTATTATAAAATTTTTGCGTATATTTACATGTTTTATAGTTGTGGCAGAATATCTTGTTTCTTAAGAGACAAATGCCGAAGGATTTAGGGCTAAAGGATCCTGATGCCTGCAACTAATTCTCAAATGGTTCAGCAGAAAACAAAATATGTGTGTGTGGGTGGGTGTGTATTCTTCATCTGCAAGCCATCCTTAAGCTACTTCAAAGAAAACTGCAATCCAAGTGACAGTAGCAGGTTTTCAAAAGCAGTAGTTTTACAAATCCTGGTCTATAGCAAGTCCCTTAGCCGCCTTCCAATTTGGTAAAACCCTTAGCTCAACCTGCATAGAAATCCTAGAAGCCCTACTGTCCATTACTATGGGCATTTAGTGAAATCAAGTTATCTAATCTAATCAAATCCGGATAATTATCAAGAAGCACTTCCACATCTAGTTTTACAGCATCCTGGGCTCAGCACTAGATAAGGAACAGGGCACCATTCAGGAGACCCTCCAGGGCCTCTACACTGGATTTTAAAATGTTACTAACTTATGAAACAAGACATGTTTTTTCCCTCCAGCAGCAGCTCTCTATTCTTACTAAATCGAAAAAGGGTGTGAGGCCTCTGTGTTAGTTTCATATTGCCGCTGTAACAAATTGCCAACCCAGATTCATTCTCTTAAAAGTTCTGGGGATCGAAGTTTAAAATCAAGGTGTTGGCCAGGCCGCGTTCCCTTTGGAGGGAGTACTTGAGAATCTGTTTCCTCGCCTCCCCGCCTAGACTATGCACATAAACATAATTACCAGCTGCCTTTTGCAACTCCTAAAGAAAGCATGTATCCAAGCAACACCCATCAACGACTGCTAAAACCGGTAGGTAGCAGGTTGATTGGGGATTCCGTAAGGATGGGATAGAGGGTTGGGCTCACAACACCTGAGCCCTGTGATCAATGTTGCAAGAAGGAAACTCCACTGTGTGAAGTGGTGCAATAGGAAGTACACACACCATACATGAGGAATTTTGGCAAAAAAAAAAAATCTTTGCCAAGCTTGAATCTGATCAAGCTTCTTGATTTATTTACCAGATGTAATAACAGAGGATATAAAAACTTGTAAAATAAAATCTCAAGGATACAACTAACCAAATCCAGTATGTGAGAAATTCTATAGGAAAAATGACTTATTTTCATCAAGTATGATTGAAAAATAGGAGAAAGGGCTGATTTAGCTGAAGAGAGTCTTAAGCAACATATCATCAAAGGCTATGTGTGGACCTCATTTGGATCCTGATTTAACTAAACCAACTGTAAAGACATTGTTGAGACAATTGGAGAAAGTTGAATATGGATTGCTTATTATGATATTGAGGAACTTTTGCTAATTTTATTGGTATTTTTGGTTATTTTTAAAGTTCTAGGCCACGTGTGGTGGCTCACGACTGTAATCTTAGAACTCTGAGGCCGAGGCAGGAGAATCGCTTGAGCTCAGGAGTTTGAGGCCAGCCTGAGCAAGGGTGAGACCCCGTCTCTACTAAAAATAGGAAAAATGAGCCGGGCATGGTGGCACATGCCTGCAGTCCCAGCTACTCAGGAGGCTGAGGCAGAAGGATTGCTTGAGCCCAGGAGTTTGAGGTTGCTGTGAGCTAGACTGATGCCATGGCACTCTAGCCCAGGCAACAGAGTGAGGCTCAACCAAAAAAAAAAAATTATATATAAAAAAATAAAGTCCTTATATATAAAAAAATAAAGTCCTTTTTATATATAAAGTCCTTATATATAAAAAAATAAAGTCTTAGTTAGAAACATATAAACTATTTATAAATGAAATAATATGATGTATGAGATTTGCTTTGAAATATCCTAAAACAAGATGTGGGGATTGATGAAACAGGAATGGCAGAAGTTCAACTGTTACTAAACATGCTGATTGGTACATAGCAGCTCAATGTACTATTTTCTTTACTTTTGCATGCATTTAAAATTTTTGCCATTGATATATGTTCATCCAATACTGAAAAAGGAGGAATATCGTGAAAATAAATGTCTGAGTAACATCCTGAAATCTGAAAGAATGTTTTGCTTTTCCCAAGCCTCAAAACCTATTTGCTGAATGAATTGTGGCTGTGAATGATTAGTAGTAATGTGAGCTGCTGGTGACAGAGCCAGAGCAGGATGGGAGTCCCTGGGGCAACAGTTGGCAGTCTTGATGACCTGACTCTGTGTATGCACTCACCCCCTTTTTCAAGGCATGCATGTCAGGAGTTCTGTCCATGTTTGCCCAAAGAACCTCAACTCAGCAGGAACCAAAAGTTTTCCACTGGGATCTGAACACTTCTCAAGCCATGCAGTCTCCCCCACCTCCAACACTGTCCCCTTAAGACAGTTCAGGTCGCCTCCCACCTGCTCCAAGACAAAGTGTCCCAAGATTAAATCTGAGACTATGAAGGAACCAGGCTGGAAAGAGGGTGAGGCTCATCCTCAGAGAGCACAAGACTGGGCCCAGAAGAAGTACAGCAGCAGGGGTCTCAGGGTGGAGGGTTTCTGTTCTGAATTTGGGAATGTGAACCTCCTCTGCGAGATCAGACATCTGATCCCAGCCACCCTTTGGCTCAAACATGACCTTGCATCAGTGGTTTCACCTCCCTGTGCCTCAGTATTTTTTCATTTGTATGATGATGGTGAAAATCATGGTAACATCCCTTTCATCCTTAAGGATTAAGCTGTGAGTTTGCATTTGTGCTGATAACCTCTGGAAGGGCATGTTGGTACAGTTCATTCCCGGAAAGAATTCAAAGAGCTGATTCTGGACGCACAGGGTCCAGAAGGTGGTGCAAAGCTGTTATTTTCCCGACCCAGGCACCTCTTGTCTTACCCTGGATGGAAATCTTAGATATTGTCTCTCGCTGGCCTTCCTCCCCTCCCTGCACACTCTCATCTACCTTTTCTCCCTCCACTTTCCCGAGGACCAGAGCACAATACAAAGCACGGCACGGTTCTGCCTCCGTGAGGTGGGAGCGACTGGAAAGGGTCTGCCCTGAGCCTTCCTTGAGCTTCAGATGAGGAGACATGAATGTATTTCAAACTGAGGCATCTGTAAGAAAAACAGTCTCTTGCAAACACTTACAGTTTTTTGAGACGGAAACTTGGTATATTATAGTAACAAATCACTGTCTCTTTGTTCTGCTTACCATCAATTCCCTACCAAAGGAAAGAGGCAAGAGGCCGGGCGCCGTGGCTCACACCTGTAATCCTAGCACTCTGGGAGGCTGAGGTGGACGGATCGCTCAAGGCCAGGAGTTTGAAACCAGCCTGAGCAAGAGCAAGATCCGATCTCTACTAAAAAAATAGAAAGAAATTAGCTGGACAACTAAACTATATATACATATATAAAATTAGCCGGGCATGGTGGCGCATGCCTGTAGTCCCAGCTACCTGGGAGGCTGAGGCAGGAGGATCACTTGAGCCCAGGAGTCTGAGGTTGCTGTGAGCTAGGCTGATGCCACTGCATTCTAGCCCGGGCAACACAGTGAGACTCTGTCTCAAAAAAAAAAAAAAAAAATAGGAAAGAGGCAAGGAGCAGGAAAGATAGCAGGTAAGGAGGAAAGAAAATTCCATCCAACCATAAGGACAAGTTATCATTAAACACTATGAAATACAGAACACTTTGTAACAGTGTGAAAGCAAACACCTGCCAAGTCCATCCTGGGTCTACTTTTAAGGACCTTTGTGTACATTGGGCCCGCCCAGATAACCCGGGATAATTTCCCTGTCTCACGGTTAGCTGTTTAACATCCTCAATGCCAACCTCGGTTTCAGACTAGAACTTACAGAAAGTGGAGACAGAGTTGACAGCAGTAGGTCTATGCACTAACTAATTCTCAAATTATTATACGTAACAGCTAATTGCTTATCTTTTTTATTACTGTCAATTCTTTTCTTCTTTTTTTTACACCATTTCTTTTGATGAAGAGCTTTTATTTTCTCAGATCACACTATCAGATACCTAACTTTAACAGAAAAGATCCTCTTCTCTCTATTTAGGAGATTTATTTAATCAATAACATGGGTTAACAAAAAATAAAAATAAAAACCTTCAATCTCCTCATACAGCTCTGTGTCCTAATCAGTTAACACACATACACACATAAATGAATTACATACACATACACATACCAATAAAGAGAAAAGTCTGGAATTCTCCAATGCACTGGCTGCTCTAGACCCCAAAAGCCTGCAGACTGTGGGAGACATCCCTGTAATGCCGCCTCTGGTTGGAATAATAATAGTATCTCATTATTTACTCACATCACACTCAAATATGCAAAGAAAATGTCATTTCTTTATTTTTTATAAATCATCAGCTGACCTTCACAATTTAATTGAGCCCAAAACTTGATTCAATGTCAAATTGAAAGAATGTTGCTACTTAAATGCTCAGACTATTTAAGCAAAATGCTTAATTTCTCAGATTTTTTTCTTTTAATGTTTACCCCTCAGCTTCTCTCCAAGGCCAAGGCCGTGTCCAAATAACTTGGGGCAGGCGAAGAGGGGTGGGTGGGCATGTGGCCGAGTCGTGTCCTCTGCTTCCCCATCGGTCTGGTCTGTGGCGTGGCTGGGCTGGCCTGCGCCGGGGCTGAGAGTGGCCACCGACGTCCTGGAGGGCCTTAGCCAGCGTCCATGGTCACGGCTCTCAAAGGCCCCTGTGCCTCGTGCCTGACTGTAGGTCCCGCCGGTCCAGCTCTGGGTCAGCTTCCTGTGGCCGCCATCGCAAATTACACACAGTGGCTTAAAACTACACAGTTTTATTCTCTTACAGTTCTAGAGGTCGTAAGTACAAAATGGGCCACACTGGGCTAAAATCAATCTGCATTCCTTCTGGAGGCTCTAGAGGAGAACCCATTTCCTTATTCTTTCCAGCTTCTAGAGGCCTCCACACTCCTTGGCTGGTGGCCCCTTCCTCCCTCTTCAAAGCCAAGGCGGGCCGAGTCCTCATCACACTGCCACTGCTCTGCTTCTCTCTCTTCTTCTCTTCCACCTTCCTTTCCTGATGAGCAACTTCTAAGGACGCTTGTAATGACATTGAGTCAGCCTGCGTGATCCAGCAGAGTCTCCCTATATTAAAGTCAGCTGATTAGCAACTTTGTTTCCACGGAATATAACATACTCACAGGTCCAGGGACTAGGATGTGGACATCTTTGGGAGGCCATGACCCTCTGTACCGCAACCTCCATATCCCCTCTGCAGGGCTGGAGGACACAAGGTCTGGACCTGGCCTACCACGCTGAGGTACTGGGGCCAAGAGAGCTGTGTCCGCCACCCCTGCCACCACCCCCACTCCTATGTGCTGCTCAAGGTACTGGGTCGACTGCTCCTAGCTCCCTGCAGCCTCCATGCCATTGCTTCTCAGAGCCTAAATCCTCAGGCTCCCTGACGATCTGGTGTTTCCAAAGGCTTCATCCATCCCAAACCCCAGATTCAGCCTGAAGCAGGGAGGAATAAGAGTCCAGAGGAGCTCCTGTGACCTCAGTGTCCCTCTGTGTGGCCATAACCTCAACAGAAGGCTCAAGGCCATTCTTTTCCTCATAACTCTCCTTCCCCAGACTGATGACACCGCAGCCCCATGCCCAACCCAGCACAGACAGAGGAGGAAGCTTCTCCACAGTTTCCCGAAGAATTCTAATGATTGAAGTCCACTAGGCATAGTTTCTTGATAGGCTAAATTAATTTAGAAATTTCTTTCTCCCATCCTCCCTCCCTTCCTCATTTCCCCAAGCCTATAGTCTGGTCAGGGACTAAATCAAAAATATTTTTTAACAATCAAATCTGATCAATTATTTTGCTGTTCTAACGGCTGCCTGCCTGTCTGCTGAAGCTACCAGGTAACAAGATTTACAGGTTGTGGAAACACACCAAAAAATATTCCTAAAAAGTGCTCCAATTTTTCTAACATAGAAATATGAGTGAACTGAGGAGGTAGGAGAAAGAGGGTTATACTAGAGTCCGATCTGAAAAGTAGGTAAGGCCGTTTCCATCAAAGTCCTGAACTGAGAGGAGAAACTTCTCTACCCATAGTTCATTGCTCGGTTCTTAGAATGGGCGGCGGACCTCAGGCGGGCGTGGGGGTGCTTTCCGTTACAGACTGTGAGAACATTTCATGATAAAGTGTTAGAAACGATTAGGCCTCTTGTTGCTAGTCTTGTTGACACTTACAAATCATCTAAAACCCCCTAACACAACCCATTGCCAAATCATTAAGTTTCTGAAAGCGTTCGGCTGAATGCACTGTGTACTTGAATTTGAAAGCAAGGGAACTTTCCTTTGAGAGGTTGTGAGGGAACAGGGTTTGGTCTATTATAAAAATCCAATTCAGAGTCCCTTCATTCAGGGGCCAAACGGACTTCTTATGCAAAAGGGCTTTTAACTGAGTTGTGCACAATTTAATTATGGGAAGACTGGGATGGGGTTTGGTAACCAGACTCTACTTAAAGGACACAATAAAAGTGGAGCCTAGGCCAGAGCTTGTGGATGGAGCGAGAGAAGGTAAGGGTGGATACACAGGCTTCCTTGAGAAGAACCTCATGTGACAGGTCGCAGCCCAAGCCATGGGTTGTGGGAGAACTTGGGGACATTCTGTTCAATTTTATTTTTAGGTAAGGAAAAAAAAGCAGGTTTCTAAGCTTCAACAGCACTGTGGGTCAGCTCCTCCAGGCTGGGTTGCTAAGATGTGCCTGGGCTCTTGCCAGGGAGAGGTCCCCAGGGGTGTCCGCAATTCATCCCTCACGAGTTTGTCTGTTGTCTCTCTACGGTACATGTGGAATGTACCGTACAGGATTGTTTAAAAGTCTGCTGAGCCTAATGATGGGAGGATATGCCCACGAGGTACTAGTAAGTGAAAAGGAGCAGTTAACAATACCATGTATGCTATATCATTCTAATTTTGTTAAAAGCATGTATATAGATATGCTTTAGCTATGCGAGTATGATGTTAGAAGGAAATTCACAAAAAGCTTGGAGTGTAAATACATAAAAATCTCAAGCATGATTTTTGAACCTGTTTCCATATACTTTTTTGTATTTTCCAACTTTTCTACAATCAATATCTGTTTCTCTTATCATCCTAAAAACAAAGATTAATTAAAGCAAGATGTCAAGTAAGTCTCTTGCTAGGGAGACCAACGTTTAAATTCCCCTCTGTCTCTAGCTCCTTTGGCATATGATTCTATCTTGTAATGAATTGAAACCAAATCGTGCAGAAGAGAAGAGAGGGGACAAGAATTTATGGGTAAACTTTCAGACACCCTGGTAACCAGGGGGCCAGTGCGGCTGCAGAGGTTGGGACATCTTGCAGGCCTGGGCTGGGAGGGTCACCATTTTGCTATGGAACCTGCTCTTCTCTCTGTGGGCAGTAGAGGGTGCTCATCCAGGGCCCTTTGTGGGACAAAGAGGTTGTCCTCACCAGGGTCTCTGGATGGATGACCCAGGAGATTTGACCACAGGGCAGGGAGGCCCCAGGCAGGACTGGGTGGGTCTTTGAGGTGTCAGGTGGGAAGCAGAGAGAGTGAAGTCGCCACCTGTGTTTGCCCAGCACAGCCAGTTCAGTTCAGCAGGCAGGTGTGGGGACAGAATGTCCACTGTAGCTGAGGGCACAGCAAGCCAGGCCAGCACAGGTGGCTCCCATAGCCATCTCCTCCCCAGGACAACACCCTGCACCAGGCCAGCCTTCGGAAAGGTTCCCCACCCCTGGCTCCAGGTCTTACGGTGTAACCAAAAGAGCACAACCTCAGTCAAATGATAAATTTGAGTCTGTTACCTTCTAGCTGTGTGACCTTGGGCAACCACGTAACTTCCTGAACCTGTGTCCTTATCTGTAAAAATGGGGATAATATAATAACAATCTCACTGAGCTGCCGTGAGTTTTAAATGAGAACATGTATATTAAAGACACTTTGTAATGTCCTGCAATGAACAAAGGCTTGTTACTCTCCTAACCTTCCACACTCCTGTTTCCCATCAAGGCGGGATCTGATTAGACAAGAGTTGTGATCCTGTGCCACCTGAACAAAGAGACCCCAGCCTACCTCCGCCACCCTCTGGGACCCACGCTGCCTTCACAGACCACCTGCCCATAGTAGGCCCTGATGAGGATGGCAGGCGCTCGCCATGGAGGAGGGGTTAAGAAGGAAATTTCAGCTGAAACACTGAGACAACAGGTAACAGACACCAAACTGAGCTGTGGGCGAAGCCAGCCTGCAGCCCGGGCAAAGGGAAAGACACCAGGACCTGTCCAAAGCCTCAGCTCCTCCCCACATGGGGGCTAAGAGAGGGCTCTGGGCAGTGAGTTTTGGGGAGGAGTTTTCCAGAATCTCTCGTTTGTTGAGTCCCACTCTCCCTACAGAGGAAGGACAGAGGTTGGGTCCCCTTTGCCTCCCAGCCAGAGAGCAGAGCTTTAAGGAGATCACCTGGAGACGGACATGAATCTCTTACCGTTTGGGGCCAGGCAGAGCAGACTGGTGTCTGTCTGCAGATGAAGAATCCAAAGGGCGAGGAAGGGCGAGGGAAGCTGCATGGGGGTGACAGGCCGGGGGAGAAATGCTGCCCTGGGAACAGGCTGCCCTTCCAGAGCTTGCTGGGGCAAATTGTGTCTGAAAGTTCCCCAGAGGCCTGCCCTGAGCACGGGCGCGGGGCGGCTGCGTGGGGTCCTGAGGCAGAGGCGGACTGCCGGGATGCGAGGGCCTGGGAATCCAGGCTACCGCCGCTTCTGCCCAGACTGAGGGACCCACGGGAGAGGATTCCTGGGGCTGCATGCATGGGGTGGAAAGGAGATTTCTGAAGAAGCCACAAAACACCCCAGTGACAACAAAGTAGATCCGAGCACCTGGCAGCCCAGAGAGCTGACGGTGCCAGAGGCCTGAGAACTTTCTCCCTCATCTCTCCCTCCACGCACCCCACCCAGTGCGGTTATACCTCAGTTGCTGCTGGGCGTGAGCAGGGCAGACGGGGGCGAGGAAGAGAAAGTAAGCTGACCGCACGCAGATTCTGCCCACGGCCAGCCGCCCTGGACAGGGATGACTGAAGGGCCCCCGACATGTGAGAGTGGACGTGCTGACTTCTGGATGTGAAAATAACGACACCCCTCTCTATTTCCTTAGTGAATTCTTGCGATTTTATGTTGCCTCAGCATCCATTTCTAACCTAGGTTTAACTTTCTCCTACTGGAAGCAGGCTTGACCACCCTCAGCACAGCTTCCAGTTCTCTGCCTCCTCC
Source organism: Lepilemur ruficaudatus (assembly GCA_963574885.1). Taxonomy (NCBI): domain Eukaryota; kingdom Metazoa; phylum Chordata; class Mammalia; order Primates; family Lepilemuridae; genus Lepilemur; species Lepilemur ruficaudatus. The sequence continues at coordinate 9,888 of CAUYRT010076438.1, forward strand.
CAAGTGCTCAGTGTGGCCGATCCAGACACTCTGTGTGACCACCTCCTGGTGACAGCCCCCAGGGGACAGCTAGACACAGCCTACCTGACTCGCCCACCGCCCCCACACCCCTCGTGGGCCGGGCAGCTTTGCCGCAGTGGCTCCACGGCACTCACACCCGCTTGCTGTGAAGCAGTCGTCAGATCTCCCCACGAAACCTGCTTGGGTCATGCCCTGGACCCCAGGAAAAGCTTCAGTCTCAGGGCCCCCACCCCCACCCACTAGCTGGACACACGCGTCCCTCTTCCCATTGGCCCTGTGAGGCGTGCTGCCCTCTTCTCTCTGTCGTGTAAGTAATGAACTGCCGCATTATTCCGTGTGTTTTGTCGAGCCGTCTCCCCTGCGTCTCACCTGACCAACACACTCAAACCTCACTCTCCTCGGGGCTCTCCTGGAGAGTGACTGTCTTGGTAGAAGAAAGTCACAGGACAGAGGTCTTGTCTGACCGCTGGACACACGTCAGACAAGAGCAGACAAGGGTGTCTGCCAGCATAAACAAGTATCCTGGGAGAAGGTCGCCTGATCGTGGGTCAGACAGGCACCAGGCCGTCCACTAGGATAAAGAAGTACCCTGTGAATGACACAAGGTAAGCGCCCATGGCCACTTCTCCTGGAGCCCGGTCAAGGCAGAACTAGAGTTTATATCCACTCTCCTGAAAGAGGCCCCATGGCCAGATTAGAGGAAAATATATGACATCTTCAGAGTGAGCAGGAAAGTCTTGAGATGTTTCTCCAGATGCACGGGGCAGTGGGAGAGGAGAACCGAGCTGCTTTGTGACGACACCTCAGGAACTGGCTTACTCAATGTCTCAAGGTACAAATGACGCATTTGTCAGGCACTGTTGAGCGTCGTGGCAAGCCCTATTCCAAGCACTTTACTTTTATGAAATCATTTAACCCCTACAACAATAGAATGTAGTAGCCCTATGGTAATGATGAGGAAACTGAGGCACAGAGATATTAAGTAATTCACATGGATAGAAAGCAGCGGAGCTCTCCTTCCTGGGCTGCCTTCAAGCTCTCCAGATCCCACAGCAACTTGTCTTCTATGGCGTGTTTCACGTCGAGCTGTGATTGGTGCTGAGGTCCCTAGTTAGTGATCTTCTCTGGGAGGAGGGCTGGACCGCGCTCATTTTTGTGGAGTAGAACTGAACCTCAGAGCACCCAACGGTTTTAGTCGTACTTGTGCCCTCTCCGAGGAAGAGACCGCTGGCTGCACACTCTGGCTTCGCCCTGGCCCGGCCCATCCTTTGGGTTTGCGAGGGAGAGCTGGGAGCAGGGCAGGTGTTCACATTGCTCCTGGGGCGGTGTGAATCCGAGGTGAGAGTGGAGGCCTTGACCTGCCACGATTCCTGCTTGGTCTATCACATCTGTGTGGTTCAAGCGTGTCCTTCCAGCCCTTTTTGATTAACTTATATTTACCTTTTTCTACTTTTAGGTGACCTTTGACAATACCCATTCTTTGAAATAGCCTAAGAGATTTCAAGGGGTCAACATCTTGTACCAGATATTTTATAAAAGGAGCCTTCTTTTCCACATGTGGAGCCCAGCTAGGGGAAGGTATTTTATTAGAGAAGCCAGCCTTGAAATACCCATATGACACAATCAATTCAAGCCCAGTCCTCATTTTTCTCCCACTTCCTTACGAGAATTTTTCAGACACTATGGAACAGAGAAGCCTTGAGAGGAGCCAATGCTCTTTCTACTAGGAGTTCAGTGCAAAGTCGTATCACTGCCATCCTTGAAAATAAGGCCGAGAAGAGACAGTCTCTCAGTTTACAGTTGGACAGCTGCAGCCTCAAGAACAAATGCGTATTGGCCAGGAATCTCTCATGAGGGCCAGAACTTGCATCCTCAGATATCTCCAGTGCCGTAGGTCTTTAGCACAGCCTTGAAGATAACTCCTTAAAAAGCCTCGGTCCACAAAAGTGGCACCAGCTTCAAAATAAACTCACCCTTCTGCATTGCTGGTGCTGAGGAATAAACACTTCAAGGCAGAAAAGCCAGATAAGACCAACTAGAGAGGAAGGAGTGAGACCTCAGACTTTCTCTGCCACTTGGGAACATTTTCCACATTTTCCAGAAATGCAGGACAGAGAGCTTATTCCTTATAACTAAGCTAGCAAGGGGCTCTTTGCAAACACAAATAACAGAGAAACATTATTGTGAATAGGCACCTTGCTGACTCTTGTCAAAATGGTTTTAAATGTTTGATACAGACAATAAGAAATAGCACACTGTTTTCCAATTTGGTGTAATTTCAGTAGGAGGTTTGTGTCTACTTTTCCACTTAATGTGGTTCTTCTTGGCACAACATGGTACCTTTTGAGGCAGAGATTAACAGGAAGCTACTGAGAAGGATATTTATAAATTATGTCAGTCATCTTATGTCTGGGAGGGCTCCACGTCATCCCAAGGGGAATCATCACCTACCCCCATGCGCAGAATTGTATCCGGAGCTTCCTTTCAGTCATAAAAGTTATACGGTGTATAAGTTACATAAAGCCAGAAAGCATCTGCCGCTCAGAGGGCAGGAGACAGTGGAACCATCTGTGACCGGTCAAACACAGGGCCCTGGAAAATAAATATCTATTGGTTTGCCCGGCAGTTCTCTAGAAAAAAATGGGCCAACTTTCATGTTTCAAAATGGCATACAAGATGGCAATATGACAGCATGTTTCAAAATGGCACTCTGCAGGCAGGGCAGGGATGACTGAGCGAGGGCCTGGCTCCACAGCAGTGCCGGCTGCAGGTCAGCCTCCTGTGGGCACAGCAGTCATGCACAGTCTCCATGAAGAGCCTAAGCGGCCCATGTGGTGCATATTGGCTGACCTCAGCCCTGAACAAGGAATGAGAATGTCATGTTTCAAATATCCGCTGAAGCCCAGGCAGGATTGGCATCAGCCGGGAACCATCCCAGTGCAGGACCAAACCGTGCAAGAGGCGTCTCCAACAGCGACACCATGTGGCAGCGATGAGCAACTGCAGGAGCAGTCTGGTCAAGGTTTGCATCGCACTTGGCCTGTGGAAGCAGGACGGAGTCCCTTTAGCTAAATTGGTCCCTGGGCTTGTTAACCCTGCACCCCAAGCTGTACAGCAATTCACATCAGTTATTAATTCATTCATTTCCACCCCTTTCACAATTGCTATGTGTGTAAGCATGTGAATGGCTTTTAGCTGTATTGATGTATGGGTTACTTGTGTCTCTGATTCTTTGGCCTCTCACTAAGAGTAGGGGATACTCTTAACTGATCCCATTTTTAGAGAGGGCCTTATGGAAGTTTCTGTGGGTAGAAGTCTCTGTGGGTAGCAACAGTATACACACTGTTGGAAAAGTACACTTCCTCCCCGACCCGGTGACAAGGGACCCAGTGTCCCTGGAGGCCAATTGGCTGCTGGAATATTATCAGACCCTCCTCTTCAGTTCTTGACCACCCACTCTGCCTGAGGTGCTGGAAAACTGGGACCTCTAACTCTGCCCTTTGCCCAGGATTCTCCCCTTTCTTCCCCCCAGGCCTTAGGAGGATGGTGGTGCCCGTGCAGTAAGAGGCCCTCTGCCTTATTCAGGTGCAGTGAGTCTGAGCTCCCCATGCAGAGAGAGCAAGGCTGCACTGGGGCTCACCCTGGGCTACTCAATCAGGTTTCAATCAGACCAGCATAAAGACAAATATCACATACCTTTCTTCCCTAAAGTGGAAGAAAGTGCTGAAAACAAGACCGAGTGGGCAGGCCTAACCTCTGGTATATAAGTACCTTTTTCTTACACGTCTCAGTCATGCGGGGAGGCCACTGAAAGGTGAACTGTAAGTGGGGAGAAGAAAATGAATCCGTGGAAATGAAATGGAAAGTTACATGAAGTGTGATGGAGGAAACATCTACAATTGGCCTCACAGCCCCGGGTCACAGACTTTCCGCTCCATCTCACTGCATCTTACCTTTATCTCAAAGGGCCTGTTGATGCCATGTGTGTTGGCTGTCTCAGAAGACCGTGAATGAATATCAGATTATTCGACCTCCCCATATGTCTTAGCCCTGGAAAGAGAGTCTAAGGCAGAAGGCCCATGTGCTCTGATTCTGTTAAGGAATATAATCCCACGGAGCAGGGCTAGGAGAAGCGGGAAGACGTGGAGAAGGGAGGAGAACCAATTCAAGGAGGCCAGTTCCTGAGCTGCCTGCCACTACTAAGTGTAAATGATGGCTGCATCTGCAGACATCCATTCAAAATGTGTTTCTTTAACACTCATTAAACCCAAGGTAGTGTGCAAAAAGCTACAGAGTAGGTCCCTGACCTCACAGAGAAGTCATGTGAACGGTGTCTGAAGTCCGCCCACGGGAGTGTGATGGAAAGGAAGAATTTACCAACAGCTCTTGCCTCCATTGGTCCAGGTTCACCCCAGAGAGCATTAACTCCCCCACACTTCCAGCATGCGTACGTGTGGGCACCAGGCAGATCTATGGAGGCGTTGACAGGGGTGCCCTGAGTGGGAGGAGGTGAGAGGTAACCAGCATGCACATAGGCAAAGCACTGTTGCACCTGTGTGAAGTCAGCTGGAGCCCATGTGCCGCAGCAGCCAGGACAGGAGACAGGTGAGGCCAAGAGGATCTGAAACACCACCCATGGGAAGAGTGGGAAGAACAGGATGGTAGCACCTGCCTGTAACTCTGCATTGGGACATCTATGGCTATGTGTCTCAGTGGCATCCAGCACAATGTAAAGGAGTCAGATTCCCCCAGAGAGCAAAGCGGCACAAGCACATACTAAGTCTGGGCAGCGAATGGGACTTCACAGTTCTCTACAGTCTCCTGAAAATGTTCCATGCTCTGATTCATAATCCACATCCTCCACTATTTCGGAACCCAGCAAAATCACAACGCCCTCTCCTCTTGGGAGGCAGTTAAGAATGAGGCGTTCCAGGCCTGCAGTCAGCACATGTTCAAGTCCCAGGTCTGCCATCTACTGGCTTTGCGACCTTCTGCAAGATTCCTGAACTCCTTGAGCCTCAGCGTCTTCATCTGTAAAATGGGAAGTTGTGATATCAAATGAGATCATTTAATGTAATGTTTAGCCTGTTGTCTGGCACCCCATAAATTCTCCATAAACAGATGCCATTGTGATATTATGCTGCCAAACTCTGTGTGCCTCCAGAGTGTCATGTTTCTCTGCAGGATATTGGGATGGAACGACACTCTAACAGGGCTCAAACCCTTAAATATATCATCTACTTCTATTTTTCTTTGTGAGCAAATAGGAAACTTGGCAGCAGCAAAATGGCCTGAAACAGAAATAAAATCAGGTAGTAAAATTAGCAACATGTTTCCATCTTTGTCCAGGGCTCCGGTGTCCCCATCAGGAATGAACCAGTTCTCACAGAAGGGAAATGAATCTATCCTAAAAGAGAATCTGGTATTCTTTGCTCCGCTAATCCTTTTCTCTCAGTCTCAGTGTTTCATCTTTAAGGAGGATGCTCATGAATGACTTTATAAGTTTATGAAAATGCCCCGGGTACTTAACTCGTCATAAGCAGACGTACCCTACTCCTTGACACGAAAGGGTTCCATGCCGCTTTGCTTTTTGAGTGCTTAAGTTCCATAGCTTTTTTCCTTTCTCTCAGTAAATTAGTGACTTTATTAGCCCCCCAAAATGTGGATTCCTAAATTTGTGCCGGGCCTCCCACTAGCCCTGGGGATATGGAGCGGAGACTGTGGGGGACAAACTGCTTAGAAGGAGACACATGTCCCAAGACAGGCGAGCACAGAGGTTCGGACATTTGTTCAACAGACACTTACCGAGCACTTCTTAAGCCCAAGCGCTGTGCTGAAAGTCAAAGACTTAGTGCCTGCCCTCCGCAAGCTTACTGTCTAGAGGAGGGCACTGACGGACAGATGGCTGCAACACGACAGGGCTGAGAGTGCCCTTTCTAGATATTCCAGGAGTCCGCACCAAGCTTCCCTGCAGCCTCTCCAGTCTACACTCAGTTTCTGGCACACCTCGATTGCCCAGTCTCTGGTTATTGGTTCAGACCATGCCTCTCCCTTGAAAGGAATGTTTATATTTTGTGTTTATCTAACAGGTTTTTTAAAGGGTTGATAAGCATTCTTCTACAAGATCTTTTTCTGCCCAAGTAAAAACCACCCATCTGTATTACCAAAATGTCTCAGGGCCCAGGGCTGTGAGGTTTAGAGAGAGGGAGAATTTCCCTTACCCTAGAAAAGGATCAGCTTACCAAATTCCCCTTTCCAGCCCCAGAACTGTCTCTTCCCAGCGATGACAATGGGAAAGTCCCTTAGTTGGAGACTTTCCACCCCATGCCCAAGGGCTATATCAGGGGAGGTAATACTCATACAATATGGGAGGTGAGGGAATGCGGGGTGTATCTCTACCTCCCAAATTACCAAAAGAATGAACAGCTCCTTCCCTTTTTCAATTTAAATTTTTTTTTATTGACACACAATATATGTAGAGAAAATTGCATAAATCATAGGGCTAGCTGGATGAATTCTCTCAAAGGAATACCACTCCCCATGACAACCACCCGAGTCAGCAACTATGTCTTCACTTTCAGTGCGTCTTAAATGCTAGGTTATTCTATCTTAAAGAGTTGAGATGTGCCAACCTAGGCCAAGTCTGTTAAGGCCCCTTCTCTGGCATGAGGCCAAGGCAATGACTTGGGCTTGGGGTCTCCGCACCTCAGGTCCAGCGAGCATCGGAGTCAGACCTAACACACGCAGCTCCACGAGAACCACAGCAGTGTTCGTAGACAAGGCACAGTTATGACTCCACGGGTGGAAAAGAAGCCATTGCCCAAAGGAAACATTGGCTGCCGAGATCCATCTTTGCCCACCACAAAGACAGCCTTTGAGTCCATACAGAGCAGCAGTGACTGCTCACAGCCACAGCTTCTCAATTAAACAGCCCATTCAGGTGGATTTCCCTAAAAAAAGAACAGTTTCCATCAAAAACATATTCAGAGCTCTATCCCTTGCATGACTGAAAACCCTTGAGGGTGCTGAAATGATCGTTTCCTTTCTGGGATATTTTACCACTCCCAGAAAGGTTTTAAAGAACTACCATTAAATTCCACTTTCTCCCAGAGGCCTCTGAAAGAAGGGACACTTCAGTGTTTGTGGAAATAGCACATCTTTGTGTGTGTGTGTGTGTGTGTGTGTGTGTGGCCATGTCTGGCCTCCCTAACCAGATCAAGCCACCCGAGGGCAGAGGCTGGGCAGGGGCTTGGATTTGGGCTCTTTGTCGTCAGACCCCCTAGCAGATTAAAAGTCACTCAATCAATCCATGTTGGCCTGAATTTCCTCCCCAGTTCCAGTGGCTGGGCGCCCGCGTAAGATCTCTGAGCAAGAACGCACTGCCTGTAGGGAAACGGCTTGTTTTCTTCTCTCTAATCTCTCTTGTTCCTTTGCACACCGTGTTTTCCCAGGACCGTTTTTATTCCAGCGTTGGAATCAAGGTTTCCAAGGCTAATAAGTAGAGCACTTAACCTAACCACGCCGCAAAGAAACCAGTTCTGGAGAGATCTGAAAAGACAGCCACAGCAGCACGGAAGTCAGAACCGGAAGGGACCTGAGGATTCATCTAGTGACGGCATGAGCAGTCCGCCCTCTCAGGTCATATTGGTGAGGAGCAAGTATCCAGAGACTATCCGAAAACGATCCAAGCAGACAGCTGTTGACGGCAGAGCTGGGATTCAAACTGAACACTCCGACTCCCAGGCTTTTGATCCTTACCTCAACCCAAGGTTTCCTCTTAACCTGACTTTATCTATAAGCCCAGAGTGCTGTGCCCTAAACCATCCCGCATCCCACACACAGCCTGAATCGTGCTGCAGAGGGGCTGCTAACAGTCGGCTCTCAGGGTGGACACGTGGATGAATAAATGCTTGCCAATCGTACCACTGCCAGGCATCCCACCTGTTATTTCCATAACTCACGTGCTAATCTTTCTAATCAACATTCACTGCGGCATGACATTTGTGAAGACTGGGAGGGACTCCAAGCTCAGACCTTTCTACTTTTGGTAAGACCTCCATGCCACTGTCTGCCTTTGAGTGGCTGTCACTTTAGGGTGGCAGGGCGAGGGGAGATATCGTTAACAAATGCAAAACAGCAGCAACAGCAACTTTCAAGTGGTCGCCTGCTCCTGTTTGTATCTCACCTGAAATCCTAATCCTTCGGTGACACTATAATCCTCTCCAGTGGCAACTAATTGTAAAGTCCCAAACAAAGGATTATAACCCTAGCCAAGGAATAAACAGTGGGATGAGAAGAAAGATCCTGTTTCCATGTCAGTATTTCTGGAAAATTTGACTTTAGGGAAAGCACAAAATTTTTCCATAATTCCACTTTATTCGCACATTTAATAATAAGAAGAAGAAAAATGTCTAATATCTCTTGAGTCTCTTCCTAAGAGCCCACCACTTTTCTGAGTACTTTTTCAGATCTGTGATCCTACTTAATATTTGTAATGATCCTTTAAAGAAGAAATTATTCACAATTCACCAAAATGGAAAAGTAGATTTAGAAAGATTAAGTAAATTGCCCAGAGTTTTTAGAGCTAGCAAGTGGCAAAACCAAAACTTCCTACAAGTGAACTGTAGGATGAAATGAGATACTCAAAATACGAAATAAAATATGGAAACATTTCACAGACTCATAGGTTCTTTTTTTCCCATTTTCTTTTTTTGTATATATTTAAGGGGTTCAAGTGCAATTTTGCTACATTGACATATTGCATCGTAGTGAAGTCAGCGCCTCCAGTGCATCCATCACTGAAGCAACCCACATGGTACCCACCAAGCAAGCACCCGTCCGTCATCCACCCTCCTACCCCCTCATTGGTTCTGAAAGAAGGCATGAATGACAGGTAAAAGTTGTTGTCCCTTTTACAGATGAAGTTCCTGATATCTGGATAAGTTTAGTCACTTCCCCTAACTCCCAGAGGCAGTAAGCCACAGAATAGCAAGATTTTCCTGTTCATACTCCAGCACACTGCCTTGTAGGTTACTTCAGTTGTTATTGAGCATGTCATATATACCAGGGACTGTTCTGGACACATATCTTGTCTTATTGAATCCTCAGAACAATTCTATTAGGTAGTTATTATTAAATATAACCCGCCTTTTACAGATGAGAAAATTGAGGCCAAGAGAAATGGAAAATTGAAACACACCAAATCTAGATCTCCCTATTGCTGGTTTGCACCCTTTAACTATAGCACATTATGTACTAAAAATTGGGAGACTGAATTTCCTTCATCATCAGAAAAACAAACTTTCCACCCACCACAAATATGCTTTAAATTTCTGCCATTTAATTCATTCCTTCTAAATTATGATATTATAGAAGAAAATGTCAGTTGTCTACCAATATCCATTTTCCCTTCATGTTACTAAGTGCCCTTGCAGTTAGCAGTGGAATGTGAGAAGCAGCGACATGTGCTACTTCTGACCTGTACCTCAAGTCTATGGGTGTGTCTCCTTTGCACCCTTTTCCTTCCCAGCTGGCTGGACATTGCCATAAAGACAACTGAGCATCAACTGTGCAGATGAAGGCAGCACTGTGAGAGATGGTGGAGCAGTGAAATGGAAAAAACGTAAATCCTTGAATGACTGTGTGGAGCAGAGCCACCTGCCCACCTGGAACACTTACCTCGTACTATTATCTGAGAAAGAAAGTTCTATCCTCATCAAGCCAACATTTTATTTATTTATTTATTGTTATTTAGAGACAGGGTCTCAATCTGTCACCCAAGCTGGAGTACAGTGGCACAGTCATAGCTCACTACAGCCTCAGACTCCTGGGCTCAAGTGATCCTCCTGCCTCAGCCTCCCAAGTAGGTGGGACTACAAGTGCACACCACCACGTCCAGCTAATTTTTCTTTCTTTCTTTCTTTCTTTCTTTCTTTCTTTCTTTCTTTCTTTCTTTCTTTCTTGCTTGCTTTCTTGCTTTCTTGCTTTCTTGCTTTCTTGCTTTCTTGCTTTCTTTCTCTTTTTTTTATAGAGACAGGGTCTGTTTTATAGAGACAGTGGTCTCTAACTCCTGGCCTCAAGCGATCCTCCTGCCTCAGGCTCCCAAATTACTGGGATCACAGGCCACGAGCCACCGTGCCTGGCAAGCCACTAAATTATTGAGCAATAATATATATCTA
>CAUYRT010076439.1:0-12174 GCA_963574885.1 Lepilemur ruficaudatus
TTGCCCGGGCTAGAGTGAGTGCCGTGGCATCAGCCTAGCTCACAGCAACCTCAAACTCCTGGGCTCAAGCAATCCTGCCTCAGCCTCCCGAGTAGCTGGGACTACAGGCATGTGCCACCGTGCCCGGCTCATTTTTCCTATATATATCTCTAGTTGGCCAATTAATTTCTTTATTTTAATTTATAGTAGAGACGGGGGTCTCACTCTTGCTCAGGCTGGTTTCGAACTCCTGACCTTGAGCAATCTGCCCGCCTTGGCCTCCCAGAGTGCTAGGATTACAGGCGTGAGACACCGCGCCCGGCCAAAAAACAAAAAATAAAATGTCTTAAGCAGCTGTTTGTAGTAACTCGTCACGGCAACAGAAGAAAATTAATACAGTCGTACAAATGTTACTTCACCAAATCCCAAGAGCTTCCTGAAGTCTGTTTCGTGTTTTATCCCTGCTATGTGGACAATGCTTGGTGCTCCAGTGGCCACCTGCACCTTTGGGACAAAACCCAAACCTGTGCCATGGCCTCCAAGGCCCTGCCCGCTCCTTTCTGTCCTGCCCCGCTCTCACCCCACTTCTATCTGCCACACTGGCTTGAGTACCCCAAGCTCATACCTGCCAGAGCACCTTTGCAGCAATTTACCAGGTTAGATCTCTGAAGGTTCCAACAAACGCACTGTCAGAGAGGCCTGGCTCCATCTGACCGCCCCCAGGTAAAGCAGAGCCCACAGGTGTTCTCCAGCTCAGCTCTTTTTATCTCCCTACCCCGCACGTGCCCACCTGGAGTTGCAACCACACGTTCCCTTGCTTGCTGTTTTCAGAAGGCCAGACTGCGACGTCAGGCAAAGACCCGGCCACGCTTGCTGCTCTTACACCTTCTCCAACAGCTCACCCTCAAAGTGACAGTCACGCCCATATCCCTCTGGAAACACCCTTCAAGAAACAGCCCCTGAGTGCTACAGCTCTTTTGGAATTTGTCTAGCAGGTTTTCCGGTTCTCACCGGAAGACACCCCCCGCCCCGTACTATCGTAGTTGAAAATAATAATAACAATAATAATAAAGAGACAGCCCCTGCTGCCCTCTCTCCTGTCACCTGCTCCTCACAGGCTGGCTTTGCCATGATGGGCTATTTTCTGGTCCTTCAACAACCACGCTAACCCGAGCCCCTCTCCATCACACCGATCTCCTGTCGCTGCCTGGCTTCTTGTTCATTTACTTGTTTGCTGTCTGTCTCTGTTGCTGGGCTAGGGTTTCCAAGAGAGCTGGGGATTTTTTTGTCACTCTCTGAGCCCAGTCGACTGAATACCGGGCCTGGCCCATAGAGGGGTTCAACGAGGAATGGGCGAACTCTGGGGAAGCAAATGGGGTAGTGGGGCAGGGTCTGAGCCTTGGTGTTCCCATCTGCGAAATGGGGACAAACAGGCTGCAGTGAGCGCTAAGGGAGGAGACCTAAACTGTTGCTGCCTCGGGTCCTGTCGCGGGACAACGCTTATCCCCACCGCACTCTGAAGAAGCGCGCGGAGAGAAAACTCCGAGAGGAGCAGACGGAGAGTTCTCGGCAGCAGAGCGCGGCCGCCGGAAGCGTCCTCCGCCCCCGCCCCCGGCGTCCCCTCGCCGCTGAGCGGCCGCACCTTCATCCGCTGCGCCTCGTTGATGCACTGCTGGTAGCTGCCGATGTAAAAGGCGTTCTTCACGTCGAAGAGCTCGTCGACTTCCCCAGAGCCGCCAGACGCCGGGCCTGGGGCCGGGGGCGCCATGTCGCTGCTGTCTTCGCCGGCACCTCTTCCTGAGAGACACGTCGGCCGGAAGCAGAGCGCCGCTACCGGGCACGCTGGGAAATGTAGTTGACTCGTTTCGAGTGGCAGGGAAAGCAGCCAATGGGAGTCTCCTCAGTGGGAGAGAGGGGGGCGGGAGACACAAGAGCGGTTCGCAGGGCGTCTCGGGAAATGTAGCTTGGTTTGATTCTGCGAGCCAATGGGATCCAGGGAAACATGATGGATGGCAGAGCGAGCTGGAGAAGGCGGGACCACAGAGGAGGCCGATCCAATTAACGGGAAGGAGTGTCCGTGACGCAATCATCGCGCGCCGGAAGCGCGATTCACACGGGTCCCCGCGGCTGGTGGTGTGGATGGCCGGCTTCGCTGAGCTCGGGTTGTCTACGTGGCTCGTGGAACAATGTCGGCAGCTGGGTTTGAAGCAGCCCACGCCCGTGCAGCTCGGCTGCATCCCCGCCATCCTGGAGGGTGAGTGTGGCCCGGCGGCTTTCCCAAGGGGCGTTATCGATCCTGTCGCCCCCCCGTCCTCTAGTAGTAGCCTCTGCCCACGCGGTGCCACGGGACGAGGCGCGGCCTCGGGCGCTGCGGGGAGCCTGGGCTCCGGAGGCGGACTGGGCGGTGTTGGCGTTCGGGCCCCACAAGTGACTCGTTGCGGGTAGGCGCACAAGTGACGTAGTCCCCGAAACTGTCATAGCCTCAGGACAGCGAGGTGTGAATACCTTGTTCGATGGTGCTGTGAAGATCCGGCAGCGCTGTAGCCCTGCTGTCTTCATTTCACAAACAGGAACTGAGGCTGTCAACGCTGCTAGTATATCCAGGATTGCGCGGTCTTACGAGTATTCTTCTCCCCGCCCTTCTGGCTCCACCCAGTTTTGCTGTTAAAAAGATGCCCACAGGAAGCTCAGCTGTGTGACAAGCTGAGAGATCAAATAAACAGAAACGCAGGCGTCAACAGGGCGCATAGGCTGCGTACTGGAGAAGGGACTTCAAAGTCGGATGCTCCAGGAGGGATCAGTATGAGGGTGGTAAGCTGCAGGCATCGCGGGTCAGATGCATATGGGGCCCAGTCCAGCCTGCTACTCATCGGCTGGCTGTGTGTCTTGAGAAAGTCTCTGAGACTCAGTTTCCCCTTTTGTTAAACGGAGGCAGTCATGGCTTCTCCCTTCTGTGATTTGTTAGTTGCCCACAATGGAATGTGGCCAGTGTGCCTGCAACGGAAAAAGGCACAGGCCAGGACTGGGCTCGCAGTAGCTGCTCATTAAACGTAGGCTATTGTAAACTGCGTCCAGCGGAACGGCTGTCTACACGTAGAGCGTGTTGATGCCGTGTTGCTCTCCGCCCAGGTCGGGACTGCTTAGGCTGCGCCAAGACAGGCAGTGGCAAGACCGCGGCATTCGTTCTTCCCGTCTTGCAGAAGCTGTCTGAGGATCCCTATGGCATCTTCTGCCTTGTCCTGACACCCACCAGGTGAGCCTTCCAATGGGTCCCCCGGGTGTGTGTTAACCAGCTGTGCTCTCTTGGTCCAGTGCCTTTCCCTCTCTGAGATGCACTCGCCCCATGTGTGAAATGGGGAAAGAAATCGTGGTCACCTCTTAGGGGGGGGCTGCATAATTGAGATGGTGTGTGTGACAGTTTCTCAGCATAGGGCTTGACTTAGGGCGAGTGCCAGTCAGAAGGCAGCTGCCAGTAGGCTTATAGTTCCAGAAACACACATGCCCCCTCCTTGGACAGCCAAGCACAGCAGTTGACATAATAAGTCTTGAAACAGCAGTGGGAGAGGTGGGCACAGCGTTCCTTGATGGTGTGGCTTGTGGGTTAGGGGGCGGGGGAGTCGAGGAAGACTTCATTCAAGGGGTGCCTTGAAGATGAAAAGGGCCTCGCGAAAGGACAGGTTTGGGGAAAGGTATTCTAGGCAGAGCGACCTGCCGGTGCCCAGATGCAGAGGCATGAGAGAAGCATGGGAGCGGAAAGGGTGCAGGGGGCCAGGCGTGTTAGAGACAGTTCAAGAAGGGCCTTGAATGCCAGGCAGAGGATTAGAATTGATTCTGAGGATGCGTGAGCAGGAGAGGACAGGACAGAAGGCCAGGGAGAGGCATGAGCAGAGCTCATGGACAGAGAGGGTACAGAGCTGTACTCTGACCCAGCCTGGCCCCTTTGCACCCACAGGGAGCTGGCCTACCAGATCGCGGAGCAGTTCCGGGTCCTGGGGAAGCCTCTGGGCCTGAAAGACTGCATCATCGTCGGCGGCATGGGTACGGGGCCAGGAGGCTGGGGGACCCTCTGGGTATAGGACCTGTGCAGCCTCAGACCACTTGCCCAGCCCTGCCTCTCCCCCTCTGTCCCCAGACATGGTGGCCCAGGCTCTGGAGCTCTCCCGGAAACCCCACGTGGTCATCGCCACACCAGGGCGCCTAGCCGATCACCTCCGCAGCTCCAACACCTTCAGCATAAAGAAGATCCGCTTCCTGGTGAGCCGGCCCGGCCCTGCCCTCTTGGACCTCTCGAGCTGGGGTTGGGGCCTGTGGGCCCAGTGTCGGCCTGGGGTCCTATCTCATCCGTCTAGGAAACACGTGTCCCCTAGACCACCCGGTAAAGTGCCAGGAACAGTGACAAGGACTATTCAGGGACCAAAAAGAGAGGGGCTCTGAGACTTGGGTGAGGACACAGGCCTCCCAGAGCTGGGGCCACGGGCGACATCCTCACCCCCACTCTCCCCTCCTCTGCCCCTATGGCACTACAGGTGATGGACGAGGCCGACCGGCTGTTGGAACAGGGCTGCACAGACTTCACCGCGGACCTGGAGGCCATCCTGGCAGGCGTGCCAGCCCGCAGGCAGACGCTGCTGTTCAGCGCCACGCTGACCGACACGCTCAGGGAGCTGCAAGGCCTGGCCACCAACCAGCCCTTCTTCTGGGAGGCGCAGGCCCCGTGAGTCCACAGCCGCTGACAGGGCAGGCCAGCGTGGAGTGGGGGGTGAGGGGGCAGCGCCATCCATCAGAAGCCGGAACTGAGGCTCAGTGTCCCCAGGGTGAGCACGGTCGAGCAGTTGGACCAGCGCTACCTGCTGGTGCCTGAGAAAGTCAAGGATGCCTACCTGGTCCACCTGATCCAGAAGTTCCAGGATGAGCACGAGGACTGGTCCATCATCATCTTCACGAACACGTGCAAGTGAGCGCGGGTGGGCGGGGCCCTCCTGTCCCCTCCCCATAGGCCTGCACCGCAGGAGGTGGCCCAGTGTCACAGGTCTGGGACACACAGCCAGTCTCGGCACTGCCCAGCCTCTGCTCAGACCAGAGGTTATGGGGGCTTCGTTCCAGGAGCCGGGGTCACCTCATCTGAAGGTAGAGCCCCCTGGCTTCCGGGTTCCTCAGCCCCGCCCCTGATGGAAATGCCAAGAAACCCCTGCAAGCAGCTGTTTCAACAGCCTAGTCACTGTGCTCTGGGGGTGTCACTGAGCTCTCCTGGGCCTCCAGTCCCAGCTCACAGGAAGTTGTGACGATTAACTGAGGGCTGGTGTGTGTCAGCAGCACCATAGAGACCCCTGGGGCAGCTCCTCCTTTGAGCTATTTGGGGACGTCATCAAGAAGCTACGGGCTATTCCAGCATGAGCCAGGACAACAAGGCAGAAATCAAGACCATTTAAATGTATCGGCTCCCGGAAGAGAAAAGTTTGGCTGTGAGGTGGCTGTCAGGCACAGCAGGATACAGCAGCTTACGTGATAGTATCAGAGTTCTCTCTGTGCCCATCTCTGAACTGTTTTCCTCTGCTGCCTCCCTCTTGGGAGGCCCTGCCTTCTTGGTGATAGTAACTATTCCTAGCAGCTCAGTTTCCAGCCCCCCAGCCCTACAAACCCAGCAGAAAGAAAGAGATTACACCTGTTCCGCCAAAGTCAGAGCAGCGGTCCCGGGACTAAGGAGGGGTCAGCAGCGAGGACATCAGGCAGGCGGGACCTCTGACACCCCAAATCCTGCCTTGCCTTCGTAAGCTGAGCAGGGCCACCCTGCTTGGTCCTGAGGGGTGCATGGGGGCAAGAATGCCTTCCCGGGACCCCGGAGCTTGGAGGGGTCAACGGGCGCATCCTTCCCACCAGGACCTGCCAGATCTTGTGCATGATGCTGCGCAAGTTCAGCTTCCCCGCCGTGGCTCTGCATTCCATGATGAAACAGGTGAGGCAGCCCCACACCCACCCGCCTCGGGGCCTTTGCACAGACTCGTCCCTCTGCCTGGAGCCCTCTTCCCACTGCCTCCCCTCCCCTGGTCCCAAAAGGTCACTGCTCGGTGAGACCCTTCCCGAATACGTCTTGTTCAACCACTGTCCAGTCGTCCCCGTCTGGCCTGTTCACAGTCACCTCCTTCAGTGGCCTGAGCCCCGTGAGGGCAGGGCCTGTCCCCTCCCCCCACCCACTCGCATTTCCCTCTCGCTGACCTCGCCCAGAAAGAACGCTTTGCCGCCCTGGCCAAGTTCAAGTCCAGCATCTACCGGATCCTGATTGCAACGGACGTGGCCTCCCGGTGAGTGGCCCCTGGGTCCGGGGCCCTCCCCTGCCTGGGTCACTGCAGCCCAGTGAGGGTCAGAGGGAGGGGCTGGCTTTGGCTATGGGTCAGGCAGCCCCAGCTTCTTGACCTTGGTGAGTCCCCGCCTCAGTTTCCCCACATGGATGTTCGAGCTGCTTGGCCTCTGCCTGCAGGGGCCTGGACATACCCACAGTGCAGGTGGTCCTCAACCACAACACTCCCGGGCTCCCCAAGATCTACATCCACCGAGTCGGCCGGACAGCCCGTGCAGGTGAGCGGGCCGGGCAGCCCCCGGGCACCTGTCCCTCCGGCCCGCTCCAACCTGAGGACCCGAGTCGTGGGCTGCTGGGACGTGGGTGGGATGTAGCCCACAGGTGAGAGCTACTAGGGGTAAGGTTTGCAAGTTGGGGTGACTGTCCTTTCAGACGCAAAGGTGAGGGATGTTCTCCCTTCCCCATGTGACCCGGGTCATGCTGAGTGGCCTGTGGCTGTCCCCTGGGAAGGTGGCACACACTGCCCCAGCCCCCTTTTCCCGTCAGAGTTCTCAGTCGGAGCCCAGCAGCAAGGAAACAAAAAGCCCTGAGGATAAGAACCTTCCCCTCAGGATGTGACGGCCAAGTTTGGTCCCTCACTGTGACCTTGGCCCAAGGACCAAGGAGACAGTCTTTTATCTGATCCCCAGCCTTGCCCGGGAGAGGCACGGTGTCTGTGAGATTCTGTCACACCTGGCACCGGGAGAGACGAGGTTCCTGAGGACATACCGGGCCTGGCCGTTCTTTCCTGATGCCGTGGCGCTGGGCAGGTCACGTCTGCTCCCTGGGCTTCCAATGGCAGATAGCAATAACCATGGCACGTTTTGGGGGCTGCTGTGAGGGTTGCAAACCTTGTCAGCTGTCAGTGCTATTCTAGCCCGAGTCAGTCACAGAAATGGGGAGCAGAGATCTGGGCTGAGGCCCATGAGGACTGATTGCTGAGATAACTTAGCCCAGGCTCCCTGGCAGCCAAGCCAAAAAGGGAAATCAGCCAGTTACCAGCCTCTGTAAGGCCAGGCCGGCAGGAGAGCTGCCTCTTCCTAGCGTCCCACAGCTCCTGTGGGACAGACATAACTGTGTTGTGTCCCCACAGGGCGGCAGGGACAAGCCATCACGCTGGTGACACAGTACGACATCCACCTGGTGCACGCCATAGAGGAGCAGACCAGTGAGTGAGGCAGGGTGTGTGGAGAGCAGAGGTGGGCGCCTCCGGGTTAGACACCTGTTGCCCCCATCAGAAGTTCCTTCTGCCCAGGTCTTGAAACAGAAACTCCCCACAGTGGCCAACGGCAGCTGAAAGCCGCCTCGGGCAGGAGGGGACTTTGGGTTTTCAGACCGAGGTGTATGGATGGTCCCCAAGGCCATCTACCGTGACATCAAAGGCCCCAGTGACAGAACCTAGGCCTGGGCCTGTCAAAAACCCTTTCAGGTGATTTAATGTGTAGCCAAGACAGAGAGCTGCTGACTGGGGCGTGTGCGATCATGGCACAGACTGTCCTGAGATTCAGAATTGTTTTGACTTTAAAAGACGTTGTTCCTGAGCAAAGAAGAGAAAGAGTAGTCTGCCCCTTCCTAAGGCCTGACATCCCTGGTCTTGCCCACCTAACTCTTAACCTGATACGACCCCCTGTGAACTTGCACCCCCCACTGCACGGGGAGCTCACTACACGGCTGAACTCCCTCCCTCCCTAACCCTGCCCCGGGCTCGCTCGGCTGCCCCTGCAGAGAAGAAGCTGGAGGAATTCTCAGTGGAGGAGGCCCAGGTGCTGCGGATCCTCACGCAGGTCAACGTGGTCCGGAGAGAGTGTGAGATTGTGAGTGTCAGGGGCGGGGCCTGGGGTGCTCCCTTCAAGACCGGGAACCCCTGACCAGCCTCTCCCTGCGCCCCCCCCACCCGCCCCCCAGAAACTGGAGGCGGCCCACTTTGACGAGAAGAAAGAAATCAACAAGCGGAAGCAGCTGATCCTGGAGGGGAAGGTGAGGGCAGAGCCTGCGGGGCAGGGCAGGTCCCCGGTGCGGCGGGAGGGGGCGCCCGGCTCAGCCACCTCGTTCCCACGCCAGGACCCCGACCTGGAGGCCAAGCGCAAGGCCGAGCTGGCCAAGATCAAGCAGCAGCACCGGCGCTTCAGGGAGAAGGTGGAACAGACCCTGCAGCGGCAGAAGGCAGCAGGGAGGGCTGCCCGGGGTGTCCGCCCAGCGCCCCGCCCACGGCCTGCCCAGGGCCCCGCCTGAGCCCCACACGGCCCCCGCCTCGCCAGTCGGAGGGACCTCCCCTGGGGCCTGCCCAGCCCCCACCCTCAGCACTCGTCCCTTGCCCCCCGCTGTCTTCCCGGAGCCTCGGCCAAACGGGCGCAGAGGAGGAAGGGGCACACCGGCCGGGAGGCTGGACTCGACTCCACGCAGTCACCCCCAGCGGTGCCGTGTGCAGCAGGCGCTCAATAAACGGGTCTTTTTGACTTGCTCAGTGTGATTCTCCAAGAGTGACGGGGGTGAGGATGGGAGAGCACGGGGTGGCCCCCTGTGCCCCTCCAGTCCCCCAGACACCAGCCCCTAAGCCAGCCTGAGCTCCGGCTGCACTGCGGGCCCCCTCTCTGGGCTTCTCCAGGTCCTGCAACTGCACCGTGCTCCGGAGGCGCCCCGAGGTTGCAGTGCGGTCCCCCTGGGGCCTACTGAATACAGCTACATTCTGAGAGCTTCCCCACCTGGCCACATCTGGGGGTGTGACCAGAGGGAAGGGGAACTTCTCCAGGGCTGAGTCCAAACCTGGCCAGACCACACGGGCTAAGCCAAAGGGGACGGGCAGAGGCTCCGGGCAGAGCCAGGCTCCCGGCTGCGTGCCAGGCACACACCATGGGCTGGGAGTCTCACCCTGCACCTGCAGGCGGCTTACAGTTGACATGAGGACGTGGGGTCAGCCCAGGTGCACCCCAGGGGGAGGCGTGTAAAGAGGCCGGTGACAGGTGCCACATACCACACGTACACAGCCACGCTTAGAAATGTAATCTGGGCATCGTACACACCCCAGGGATCTAGAAATTGTACACAACAGAAAGCTCAAAAACAGCCCCCAGCTGTGAACGGCCAGGGCCGGCTGGGGAGGTGCGGCCAGGCCTGCCCCAGGCTGAGCGGGGACCACCCCGCAGTCCCGGCTGGGGCGAATGGGCCCGCCTGCCGCCCGCGGCCCGGCCCACGCGGTCGGCAGGAATCGTCCGCGTGCAAGCAGCGGGGGGGCCCCGCGCCCACGCAGACCCCGCGGCCGGGATCAGGGCGCGGCCTCCGCCAGGCGGGCCAGGCCCTCGCGCAGCTCGCTCAGCTCGAACAGCCGCACGTCCAGCAGCTGCGCCGCCCGGCCCACCTCGGCGCGCGCCCGCTCCCGCTCCGCCCGCGCCTCCTCCAGGCTGTGCTCGGTCGCCCGCAGCTGGTGCTCCAGCTCCGCGTTGCGGGTCTCCAGGTCCTGCAGGGAGAGCGGGGGCAGGGTTGGGGACCCCAGCAAGTCTCGAGTCCCCAACTCCAAGCCCCCACTGCCTCCCCGCCTGCTCCCTGCGCCTCCGCTATGCCCACGGCTCCCTGTTCCCCTGGCCGTTTGGGCCGTTTTGAACAACACAGAAGGGATCGTGTCCTTCGTCTACTCAAAACCGTCCTGTGGCTCCCGCCACGCTGGGACTAAAACGCACACCACCAGCCTCACTGGCCTCCTCGTAGTTCCCTGGACACCCAAGTTTCTTCCCGCCCCAGGGCCTTTGCACGTGCTGTGCCCTCTGCACTATGCACTTCCCCAACTGGTCTCTCCCAGGGACCCCTTTAGGGGATTCAGATCCTTGAACATCTCTACTTGTTGGGCTCCCAAGAAGTGCTCACTGAACATTTCTCCAATAAAGGCTTCAGCCAAAGCCAAGCCACCCAGACCGGAATTCAAACGCAGGCTCTGTGACCCTGGGCTGAGGCCATGTGAGCACACGACAGCTCAATCGTCGGAATTAAGCAGGAACTCAAAATGCTCGTCAAACTCAGGACGGATGTGGAACTACTACTACTAACCGCCTGTTACGAAGCACCTGCCGTGGGCCTGGACCTCCCAACCATTTACAGTCTCAAGGAGACACAGTCCTAACTCCAGGTACAGGCAAGGAAACTGAGTCTCGGGAGGCACAGAGCTGCCCGGACCCACCAGGAAGGCAGATCTCAGGTCTGCCCTACCGCACGCGTCACCCCACCTGCCGGCGCCCACACACACCTGTACCTTCTGCTGCGTCTCCTCGCGCTCAGCGGCGTCCGGGGCCTCTCGGGGCCCACCCGTCTGCGTCCTCAGGGTCTGGATCTCCTAGAGGAGAGGAGGGGTCCCAGGGTCGGTCTGGGGTCCCGGCTCCCCCGAGGGAGGTGAGGGAAGGCCAGGCCCAGGCCCACACGCGGTGCTCACCTGGTCCTTGGTCTGCACTAGTGCCTCTAGCTGCTCCAGCGACTGGCCCTGCACTTCCTTCTCGCCCACCTGGGGAGCCTCTGCGGCCGCCTGGGCCTCCAGTTCAGCCACCTGTGCGGACAGGAATCTCAGCCCCTAAGGCTCCAGCCAGGGCCCCTGGGGCATCTGCCTCATGCTGGACTTTAGGGAAGCTGGCATTGTCTCAGACCCATTTCATAAAGCAAGAAACTGAGGCCTGGGGAAGTGAACGGCTGAGGCCACACATCTAGTCCGCAAACCCAAGGCAGATGGGACAGGTGGAGACGCGGGCCACACAGTCGCCGGGGTCCCTGGGAGGAAGGGGTCTCTGCCCTCACCCGCTGCCGCAGCCGCTCAGCCTCCGCACGCTGGGCCTCCAGCTGCTGCCTCCACTGGGCGGCAGCGGCGTTGGCCTCTCGCAGCGCGCCCGCCAGCTTGTTGTTGCTGTCCTGCAGCGCGAAGAACTCGGCCTCCCACTGCACCTCGCCCACGGAGCTGCGGGGACGCGAGGGTCAACAAGGGGTCGACCCTGGGCCGCGGGCGCGGGGTCCCACGCGGTGGTAGACTAGGGGGCGGGGCGACACTGGGCTGGCTAGGGTGCGGGGCCAGGGCGGGGTGGCTCTGGACTGGGGGCGGGGCCACACTGGGCCGGGCTAGAGGCGGGGCCAGGGTAGAGCTTAGCGAGGGTCTGGGGCGGGCCCGGGGGGCGTGGTCTTGCCCGGACCAGTTCCAAGAGGGCACGTGGAGTTCGCCCAGCGAGACACTGTCCCAGTCGGGGACGGGCGAGGTGCCAGCCGGTGGGGACACGGTCAGAATGGGGCTGGGGGTGGGGAAGCGCCCTGGTTTTATCCCCGGCCTGGACCGGCAGGAACGGGGCGGGGTCAGCCGCGGAGGCGTGGCCAACGCAGGGGCGCGGTGGGCTCGGGACCCCGCAGGACCCGGGCGGCCTCCTCCCCTCCCCTCCCCAGGTCCTGGGTCCAAAGCCAGATCTCGCCAGCCCCTCGCCCTGCCAGGCCCCTCACCCCTCGGACAGCATCTTCTTGAGCCGCTCTCGCTCGGTGGGGCCGGGGGCGTCCGCGCTCTGGCTGCGGAACAGCTTCTCCTCGCCGGGGCCATTGGCACTGACCAGGGGGCTCGGGGGCACCTGCGGGCGGGGACGAGGACGGACTCATGATAAGCGGTGGCTTCAGTCAAGAAGAGGTTAGGGCCGGGCGCGGTGGCTCACGCCTGTAATCCTAGCACTCTGGGAGGCCGAGGCGGGTGGATAGCTCAAGGTCAGAAGTTCAAGACCAGCCTGAGCAAGAGCGAGACCCCGTCTCTACTATAAAAATAGAAAGAAATTAATTGGCCAACTAAAAAATATATATGTAAAAAAATTAGCCGGGCATGGTGGCACATGCCTGTAGTCCCAGCTACTCGGGAGGCT
>CAUYRT010076440.1:0-23988 GCA_963574885.1 Lepilemur ruficaudatus
CCTGTAGTCCCAGCTACTTGGGAGGCTGAGGCAGAAGGATTGCTTGAGCCCAGGAGTTTGAGGTTGCTGTGAGCTAAGCTGACGCCACGGCACTCACTCTAGCCCGGGCAACAGAGCGAGACTCTGTGTCAAAAAAAAAAAATCAAGCAGAAATTCTGGAATTTAAGATTTCAGTTGACAAACTAAGAAATGCATCAGTCTCTCAACAGCAGAATTGACCAAGCAGAATAAAGAATTAGTGAGCTTGAAGACAGGCTATTTAAAAATACACAGTCAGAAGAGAAAAAAGAAAAAAGAATAAATAAGAACGAAGCATGCTTACAAGATCTGGAAAATAGCCTCAAAACAGAAAATCTAAGAGCTATTTGGCTTTATAGAGGAGGTAGAGAAAGAGATTGGGGTAGAAATTTTATTCGAAGAAATAATAACAGAGAACTTACCAAACCTAGAGAAAGATATCAATATTCAGCTAAGAGAAGGTCACATAACATCAAGCAGATTTAACCCAAACAAGGCTACCTTAAGGCATTTAACAATCAAGCTCTCAAAGGTCACAGATAAAGAAAGGTCCTAAGGGAAGCAAGAAAAAAGAAAATAACACATAAAGGAGCTCAAATACGTCTCACAGCAAACTTCTTAATGGAAAGCTTATAGGCCGTGAGAATGTGGCATGACATATTCAAAGTGCTGAAGGAAAAAAACCCTTAACCCTAGAATATCATATCCTGCAAAAATATCCTTCAAACATGAGGGTGAAATAAAGACTTTCCCAGACAAACAAAAGCTGAGGAATTTCATCAACACCAGACCTGTCATACAAGAAATGCTAAACGGAGTTCTTCAATCTGAAAGAAAAAGATGTTAATGGACAACAAGAAATCATCTAAAGGTATACAACCCACTCGTAACAGTAAATACACAACTATAGAATACTCTATTGCTGTAATTACAGTGCATAAACCACTTGAATAGGAATACTAAGAGACAAACCTATCAAAAATAACTATACAACTTTTTGAAAGATAGCTAGTATAAAAAGATATGTATGGTTGGAAACAATAAAAATGTAAAAAGCAGGGGAGGATGGAATTAAAGGTAGAATTTCTGATAGATTTCTCTTTGCTTGTTTATTTTTTTGTTTGTAAGCAGAGCTGTCACATGTTTAAAATAATTGGTTATAAAATGTTTTTTGCAAGCCTCATAGAAACCTCAAATCAAAAAACCTACAATAGATACACAAAAAATATAAAGCAAGAAATTAAAACACATTACCAGAGAAAATCACGTTTAACAAAAGAAGACAGGATGTAAGAAAGAAGGAGAGAACCACATAAAAACCAGAAATCAAATAATAACACAGCAGTACTAAGTCCTTACATTGATTATGATTGGACTAAACTCTCTAATCAAAAGACATAGCGTGGCTGAATGGATTAAAAAACAAGAGCCAACCATATGTTGCCTGAAAGAAACACACTTCACCTACAAAGATATACATAGACTGAAAATAAAGGTATGGAAAAACATATTTCATGCAAATGGAAACCAAAAAAGAGCAAGAATAGCTGTACTTCTATCAGATAAAATAGATATCAAGACAAAATCTGTAAAAAAAAGACAAAAATGTCATAATATAATTGTCAATTCAGCAAGAGGATATAACAATCCTAAATATATATGTGCCCAACACTGGAGCACCCAGATATATAAAGCAAATATTATCAGAGCTAAAGAGAGAGACAGATCCCAACACAATAACTGTTGGAGACCTCAGCACTCCACTTTCAGCGTTGGATAGATCATCCAGATAGGAAATCTGGACTTAACCTGCACTCTAGACCAAGTGGACCTAATAGGCATTTACAGAACATTTCATCCAAAAGCTGCAGAATACACATTCTTTTCCTCAGCTAATGGATCATTCTCAAGGATAGATCATATATTAGGCCAGAAAACAAGTCTTAAAAAATGCAAAAAAATTGATATCATACCAAGTATTTTCTCTGACCACCATGAAATAAAACTAGAAATCAATAATAAGAGGAACATCAGAAAATATACAAACAAATGGAAATTAAACAATATGCTCCCAAGTGACCAGTGGGTCAATGAAAAAATGAATAAGGAAACAAAAAAATTTCTCAAAACAAATGAAAACAAAAACACAATATATCAAAACCTATGGGACACGGCAAAAGCAGTAAGAAGAGGAAAGTATAGCAGTAAGTGCCTACATCAAAAAAGTAGAAAAGCTTCAAATAAAAAGCCTAATGATGCGTCTCAAAGACCTAGAAAAACAAGAGCAAACCAACCTAAAATTAGTAGAAGAAAAGAAATAATAAATATCAGAGCAGAAATAAATGAAATTGGACAAAAAATACAAAAGATCAATGAAACAAAAGTTGGTTTTTAAAAAAGATAAACAGTATTGATGCATCTTTAGCCAGATTAAGAAAAAAAAAAAAAGCCCAGATAAATAAATAAAATCAGAGACGAAAAAGGAGACATTATAATTGATACTGCAGAAATCCAAAGGGTCATCAGAGACTACTATGAGCAATTATATGCCAATAAATTGGAAAACTTAGAATAAATGGATAAATTCCTAGACACATAAAACCTACCGAGATTGAACCAGGAAGAAATCCAAAACCCGAATAAAGCAATAACAAGATAGAAGCAGTAATAAAAAGTCTCCCATCAAAAAGAAGCCCAAGACTTGATGGCTTCACTGCTGAATTCTACCAAGCATTCAAAGAATTAATACCAATTGTTTTCCAAACAATTGAGGAGGAGGGAATACTCCCAAATTCATACTACAAGGCTTGTATCACCCAGATACCAAAACCAGACGAAGACACAACAAAAAAAGAAAACTATAGGCCAGTATCTCTGATGAACACAGATGCAAAAATCCTCAACAAAATACTAGCAAACCAAATTCAACAGCATACTAAAAAGCATATTAAAAAGATTATTCATCATGATCAAGTGGGATTCATCCTAAGTATGCAAGGATGGTTCAACATACCCAAATCAATCAATGTGATACATCATATCAACAGAAAGAAGGACAAAAACCATACAATCATTTTAGTTGATGCTGAAAAAGCATCTGATAAAATTCAACATCCTTTCATGATAAAAACTCTCAGAAAACTGGGTATAGAAGAAATTTACCTCAACATAATAAAAGCCATATATGACAGACCCACACCTAGTATCACACTGAATGGGGAAAAACTGAAAGCCTTTCCTCTAAGATCTGGAACAAGACAAGGATGCCCATTTTCACCACTGTTATTCAACATAGTACTGGAAATTGAGCAATCTTAGACAAGAGAAAGAAAAAAAGGGCATCCAAATTGGAAAGAAGAAGTCTAATTATTCTTGTTTGCAGATGATATGATCTTATATCAATCATATCAACCTAAAGACTCCACACATATACAAAAATATCTGTTAGAGCTGATAAACAAAATTCAGTAAATTGCAGGACACAAAATCAATATACAAAAACCTGTAGCATTTCTACATGCCAACAGCAAACAATCTGAAAAAGAAACAAAGAAAATAACCCCATTTACAATAGCTATAAATAAAATAAAATACCTAGGAATAAACTTCACCAGAGACGTGAAAGATTTCTGTAATGAAAACTATAAAACATTGATGAAAGAAATTGAAGAGGACACACAAAAAGTGTAAAGATATTCCGTGCTCATGGAATGGAAAAATCAATATTGTTAAAATGTCCATAATACCCAAAGCAATCTACAGATTCAATGCAATCTTCACCAAAATACCAATGACAGTCTTCACAGAAATAGAAAAAATAATCCTAAAATTTAAATAGAACCACAAGAGACCCAGAATAGCCAAAGTCATCCTGAGCAAAAAAATAAAACTAGAGGAATCACATTACCTGACTTCAAATTACACTATAGAGCTGTAGTAACCCAAATAGCATGGTACTGGCATAAAAACAGACACATAGATCAGTGGAACAGAATAGAGAACCCAGAAAGAAATCCACACATCTATAGTGAACTTATCTTCAAAGGACAAAGGTGCCAAGAACATACAGCGAAGTGGGGAAAGGACAGACTCTTCAATAAATGGTGCTGGGGTAACTGGACATCCATATGCAGAAACTAGACCATACACAAAATCTCACCACATACAAAAAGCTTATCAAAATGAATTAAAGACTCAAAATCCAGGCTCTGCCCTCATGAATGTATTAATAGATTAATGGGTTATCATGAGAGTGGGACTGATAACTTTAGAAGAGAAACCTGAGCTAGCATGCTTGGCCCCCTCACCGTGTGATTCCCTACACCACCTGAAGACTCTACAGAGAGTCTCCACTAGCAAGAAGGCCCTCACCAGATGACATCTCTAGACCTTGGACTTCCCAGCCTCCATAACTGTAAGTAATAAATTTATTTTCCTTATAAATTACCTAGTTTCAGGTATTCTGTTATAAGCAACAAAAAATGCGCTGAAACACCCAGCTACTTGGGAGGTTGAGGCAGGAGGATTGCTTGAGCCCAGAAGTTCAGGGCTGCAGTGAGCTATGATCATGCCATTGCACTTCAGCCTGGGGGACAGAGAGAGATCCCGACTCAAAAAAATTAAAGAATGGACTAAGGCTAACATAGATGGGGCCAATCAAGGACAGACCAGAAATTTGGGGGGTCGGAGGAGAGGAGGGGTCTAGATCCCAGACAGTGTCATTAAAGTTAATGCTCGCCAGGCCATCCCTGCTCTCCCGCTTTCTCTGAGTCCCCTAGCCATCCCCCACTTTTTCTCCTCCTCCTATTCCTCCCTCCCTCCCTCTCTCTTCTCCCATTGCTCCCTCCTTCTGTCCCTCCCATCCATTGCTCTTGAATTCTTGGGTTCTGTGCTGTCAACGAGGTCCCTGGCTCCGTGGCCAGGCTCCGGTTCCCTGCAAATTGCAGGTCCTGGCGGGGATCGGGCGGAGGGCGGCGGCGCGGGCCGGGCGCGGCTCCACCAGGTGCGCGGCGGCGGCCGCGCGGGTCTCTGCCCGGCCCGCAGGCGGCGGGCAGGGGGCGGCCGGCGCTGGACGCCAAGCGCGGGCAGGCGCGCCGCCAGGGGACATCTCACAGCCTGCCCTAAGCTTTAATTTTCCGGGAAGGAAGTCTGTTCTTCAAAGGGCTTCTAATTCCTCTCCCGCAAAAGACACAGATTCTCCTCCCCAAGTATGTGAGCGTTCCCTCCGAGTACAGCCCACATTCCTCTAAAGCCTCGGACCCGGCGGCGGTTCAAGGACACCCAGATGTCCCGGGCGGCCGGGCTGCTCGCCGGAGCCCGGGGATCGCAGTGCACTCGCGGCCACTCCGTGCACCTGAGGCTGCTGGGGAGGCGGAACAACAGCGTCTCAGAGCTGCTCCGCCACTCGACAGCCACCGCCTCGGGCAAGCAGTGGCTGCTGGGGACTCGAGCTGGGGGTGGCGGTGGTGGAGAGGTGTGCCACTCTCTGAAAGGAAGCCAAACGGTGTGTGTTGGGGCGGTGCTTTTGGTTAGAGATCAATATAGCTCTCACTGATTTCAGTGTCCTAGCACTGTCACTGACACTGACAGTGTCCTAGCACTGTCACTGAGGAGTCTGGGAAGTCACTGTTGTTGCAGCTTTGAACGCAGGTCCTTTCTCACCTAGAGGGCAGAGCGGCCACACAGCCTCTGGCGGGCTGCACAGTGCACACTGCGCAAGGCACTCAGCCCATGGGAGAGCTGAGGCTCACGTGCAGATCATCCTCACTGGTGAACCCGTGACCCCTGGTGTGGACCTGCACTTGCCTGGAGAAAACAGTCATTTAAAAAAGTGCACAGAGGCTCTGTGTGGATTGGCAGTTTCCTTAGGAGGCGCTGTTAAAGCCCTGCTTATAGCTTGATGGGCCTGGTCCTTCCAAGGCAAGATGGCAAAACTTGTCTTAAGCCAGACTGAAGGTGGTGTAGAATCAACTCAGCTGGAAGGAACTGCAGAAACACCCTAGGACTCCCAATCACAGCTCGAATCTATTCACTCCTCTCCAGCCACCCTCATGTTTGACAGAACCATAGCAGCGGCCTCTTTGGCGTTTCCCTGCTTCACCCAACTTCTACTCCCACAGCAGCCAGAGGGTGTTTTTAAAACAAAAATCAGCCCACGTCGCACACACCTGCTTAAAGCCCTTCCACACTCTTCTGAACTTCCTCCCATGGCACTTGGAATAACCCCCAAACTGCTTTCTCCCATCACTCAAACCTCAGCTCCAAAGTCACCTCCTCAGAGAGGCCTTCCCTGACCACCCCGTCTAATAAGGCCTTCACACACTGTCTTCCGTCATTTTTCATCCCAACAGTTTGTCATCATTTGACTGTTCTCTGGTTTCATGTCCATCCCCCTGCTAGACTAAAAACCCCATGAGAGCAGAGCCTTTGTGAGTTTGGTTCAAAATGTAATTCCTACAAACAGCAAGGATGTGGGAGGTGCTGTATGAACTTTCCCGATTGCATGAAACAACCAAAAGGTAATTGTCTTGTACCCTTTCCCTGCTCTGTCAGTTTTGGAGCTGAGCAAGCGAAAGCCCAGTGTAAAGTGTGAGGTGTGTGGGTTGAACTGTTTGAGCTCAACCCACGTGCTGTCAACCTGGTGGTGGTAGAGGCAGGACTGGAGCCCTGTCCACTGACTCTCAGCCCTGGGCTGTCCTGCTGGTGAAATTTCAGCTTGACAAGGATGTCTGATGCTCTCGAGGTGCTCTCAGCTGTGGGTGACTTTTGGACTTACCCACTCCCCCAAGAGGATGTGATCTGATGCCACCTCCCAAGCCCCTGACTTGCCTCTGAACTTGAACCTTTTAGAGAAAAGAGAAGAACAAAACCATTGGATATCAACATCTAACGTCTTGCCAAATGCCACACTGAATTCAGGCCCAATCTACTCACTCTAACTAATTTCAGAAGATCCTCAAGTCAATAAAATTTTTTCAAATAAATTTTGATCAAAATAATAATTGAACACAGTTTTAAGAGTCAAATAACACTAGCAAGCTTATAATTAAAAAACACACAGTTAATCTTGTTTAATGCTGAGCCAAGTGGTGTACTATCACGACATTTATTTTCTGGTATAACTTTCTTAGTTTCCTGGGGCTAATTATTACTCATTTTTTTCCTTTGCTTAGATTTCTTTGAACCTTTGGCCAAATCTTCCCACATCTGCTGATACACCAAAAATGTTTCTCAGTACAGTTTTTCCTAATAGTAAACCCATTTGCTAGTCTCTCAGTTCCGTATTTTCCCAGAGATGGTGCTTCTGGAACATTCCTTCTTCTCACTCTTCTCTGGGACCTGTGGCTCTCTGGCCCTCCTGGCTGCAGTTAAGGAAACTAGGAAGGCTTAGAAGCTGGTGGGAGCCACGTCTTCACTCTACCTTGAGTCCTTGCACCTGTGCTCTGCCACCTTCCCTTACCTGTCTCCTCAAGAACAATGCCAGCACTTCAGGGTCTATCCAAAGGCAAGTGTAGGCTGGAAGGAGGTGGTGTGATATTATCGTACTTTAACCTGGGCCCTCCCAATACTTCAATTTGACACTATGATTGGCTGGAATAGCTTTGGCAGAATTTTGTGAAATTTTGGTTGGTTGTTATTGAAGTGAATTTTATGGTACCTCTGAACTTACTCAGGCCCTCAAGCCTTAAGGTGACTTAAAAGAATAATTAGGAAGAAACAAAATTCTTCAAGCATCTCCCAGATCTTGTTATTCCATTCAGAGCCAGCCTTAAGCAGGGTCAGCATCATGATTTGAAATGAGTTCTCAAGAGCCCTAGTCCTGAATATCACCTGTATAGGTGCTTAGAAAAGGCTGCCTGAATGTCCACCATTATTACTTTAAACTCTATTGCCTTAGGAGCTGTTGCTGAAGCTCAGGTGTCTCTTGGAGGGATCACACTTGAAAGTACATCCAGGCTTTTACTTTGGGGAGAATGCGTACTGACTGCTTTCTAGAGAGCAGGTGGGCAGGGGGGCAGTGCATAGAGCTCTTCCATAGGACTGCAGCCCCCTGCAGCGTGTAGAGAGGATGGCGGGCCCCCCATCAGGGGGAGGGCCTGTACCAAGGGGGCTGGGGGAACTGGCACATCTGTATCAACAGCAGCCCCTCAACTCCTCTTCATCTTCATCCCTTGCCTGGATTTCTCACTCCCAAGTCAGATGTGGGACTTTCTGGCTTCCTTTTGTGCCATGACAGCATATAGCAGACATCAGAAGGGATGGACTCAGCTCTTCCTGTCCATGACGTGGCTGGTGAGAGTGAGGATGCCTAGTTTGATCTGACTCTGCACCCAGAGGATGTCTTAATCTTATTGACACAAGGAAGCCAGCACTACCCTGTGGCACCTCCATAACACAGAATCTGCCCTGACGCCCACCGGCTGCTGAGGTCTCTCCCACTAGAGCTGGCTGGACCAGAGGCTTGTGCGACGTCTGGAATTGAGGAGCACCAGAGCCTGCTGGGGGTCTCCCAACTGTCTAACTCCATTTCGCACCCTCTCTCTAAAGAGGAGAATTTGGGAAAGGGTTAGCCGAGACTGGTGCAGAGTGGGCTTCGCAGGATGCCGCGTGGCCCGCATTCTATGTGGATAGATGCCATTCTCCCCATCTGTTTTTTCATTCTGTCTCTCTCTCTCTCCTTCCATCCCTTCCCTGTCTCCCTTTGTTTCTGTCTCTGGTGTTCTCCATGCATAGCTTTCCTTTCCCAAACCAAGGAAGCATCAAAACAATGAGACAAACCTCGACCCTTAATGCTCTTAGCTGGGGAACTTCACTGGGCATCAGCTCTGCAGATAAGGCGTGTGTTTGTTTTCTGATAGTTTCACATGGTTTC
Organism: Lepilemur ruficaudatus; assembly: GCA_963574885.1. Taxonomy (NCBI): domain Eukaryota; kingdom Metazoa; phylum Chordata; class Mammalia; order Primates; family Lepilemuridae; genus Lepilemur; species Lepilemur ruficaudatus. The sequence continues at coordinate 8,891 of CAUYRT010076440.1, forward strand.
ATGTCATGTGAAAGAGGAAGGGTCCTGGTCTGTTTTCCTAGCAAGGTATGGGCACTATTGCCCCATCAGTGACTAAAAGCATGTTTTCCCTGAATTAGCAACATGGGTCTTTGCCCTCTAGGTTTTGTCAGTGACTATTACCTTGAGCTTGTTCTCAATATTGACTAAAAGCTTAGTTGAACCTAACTATAGATCAAAGTGATAATATAACCATGCAGAGGAAAACAAAGAACTGATCCAAGAAACTTTTGAACAAAGTGCTCTGCACAAACCTGGTGGGATATAGTCCAGTGATTATAAGACTCCAAAAATCTTTGCTGAGAGAAACTTTACTGAGTTGGTTTGTGGTCAGTGGTGACTGTGGTGAAGTAATTCCTAAACTATTTTGTGTACATTGTAGTAAATGAGTAAATAGATTGGTATTTGGGGGAGCTAGGATTTTACTGTGGGAGAAGGGAGAGATGAATATGGAATAGGGAAAAAAGGGAAGACCTTTGGTGTTGGACTGGAATTGGAAGTATCGGTACAAATGCATATTTAAAAAAATAGATATATATTTCCTAGTTCTGTTCAGTTCAAAGGCCTCAAAGCAATGACAGTCCAGTGGAAATGACCTCCAAATGGAGCCAAGAGCTCCTTGGACAAATGGCTAATTCCATGTCTGGGGAAGGGAAAATACAAAGTAAGCCTGGCATGTCTTGTTATGCCAAAAAGCACTCAAAGCAAGAAAGTGTTTAAAAACTGATGAGATGTCAAAAAGACATAGCAGCTATCTCGAAAGAGCCCACATTGGTTAAATTGGGTCAATTGGAACATTGAAAAGAATAGTGAAAGCAATAAATCATAAAACACCAAATAAAAAAATCAGTGAGTCCATTGAGATACTAAAAAAATAATAATCAAGTGTGGAATGAGATGGGGAATCTCTTCTTTATAGAATAATGCCACCAAATAAATGTAAAACAGAGTGACAAAATTTGAAAATCATCATTTTTCCAACTACCCATTTCATTAACAGAGGCAAGTAAAGGTGCATCAAGGGATACCTAACCCTTGGGTAAAGCCATTAGGGAATAGGAGGCTCACAGAGCTTCAAAATATCACTCCAACGATGTCCACTTATTAGAAGGGGAAAAGTACTTTTGTGCCAAATGGTCAAACTTAACATCGTCTAAAATGAGACAAACTGACTGCATACGCCTCCTGATGTGAGGCACCAAGAAAAATACACAGTTATCTAATATTCCTGCCAAAATGTTTAATTTGAACCTAGTCATAAAGAAATAATCAAACAAACCCAAAGTTGAGGAACATTCTACAAAACAATTTGCCTGTATACTTAAAAAATGTCACTATACTGAAAGATAGGGGGAGAAAAAGCTGTCATGACAACTAAATGCAAAGTATGTTCCTAGATTGAATCGTTAATATATTTTTTAAAGCTATAAAGGGCATTTTGGGGACAATTTGGAATATTCTAATATAGAGCCTGTAATAGTACTGTGTTGATATCACATTTCCTGAGTATGCTAGTTATTAATATATTGTGTTTGGGTAGCAAAATGTCCCTGTTCTTTGGAAATAAACACAGAAGTACTTATTTATGGAGTGTTTGATATCTGCAACTTACTCTCAAATGATTTGGAAGGGGAGAAAAAAAATGAAGTGAACGGTGGGAGAGAGGTAACCTCCTCTACAAATATGGTCAAATGTTAACCAAATTTTCTAGAGAAAGCATATTTAACTGTGGGCTGCACTATTTTTTTCAACTTTTCTGTAGTCCTGAGAATTTTCAAAATAAAATGTGTTGGGAAAAGCAAGCTTATGGCTAGAAACAAATTATGGAGGATTGTTCAACAGAATCCAGTTGAGCCCAGGTTCGAGGCTTGGTCAGGTTGGTAGCCTCTGACAGGCACACTTTCTGGGAGCAGATAAAGGATCCAAATTTTCCAAGAGGTCAGTTCCTGAGCACCAGGTGCCTCTGGTTGACTCCTCTCGTCCTCCTGGGACCCGGTAGGGTGAAGAACCTAACCCGGAGTGACTGAGCCCCACCTCCTGTCCTGGCACAGGGATTTCTGATGCTGTCCCCCACGCCACCTCTAAACCAAGTGTCTGTAAGCCAGATCCCCATGCCACAGAGCAGAGTATTTCCATAATTGTACAGTGAGGTCCGTGGCAGTGTATTCTAAACACAGCTGCTCATCAGAATCACTTGCAGGGCTGGTTAAACTGCAGATTGCTGGGCCCGGCACCCCCATTTTCTGACTCGTTGATCTGAAGTGAGCCCTAGAATTCATATTTCTAGAGAAATGCCCAGGTACGTCTAGTTTGGAAATAGGTATTGAAACCACAGAACAGGTGACCTTTGAAGAACTTTCCTACTCTAGGTGCGTCTCCACTTAAAAATAGAGAATAAGAATCTAGACACACTTAAGAAGCAGGAAGAAATTTTTCTTTGCTCAGTCTAGTCATGGGGTGGTAACTTTCTTCTGTCTCAGAGTCAAAGGCTGCAATGTAAGTTATACTTACTGCTTCTGAGTGGGTTAAATAATCAAGCCACAGCTTGGATCTTGAGGTTGGAAAGGTACTTTCAAATGTCACAGACACTGGGTATTTGGATGAGGAATGTGGTCCAGGTGCCTTCCAGGCAGAGCTTGCCTGTGCCAGGCTGGCAGGTTCTCGGCATGGCCCAGCCCCTGTCTTCCCTGGCTTCTAAGAGCTTTGTCTCTGCCATGTGGGAAGGAAACTGTCTGGGTCTAGAAATACACCAATGCACCAAATATATCTGTGAAAGCTAGAATTCTGGAATCAGAAACGATTCGTGTTCAGAAGAAATTAGCCATTGTCTAGTTTTCTTCTCCTCTAACCATTATAGAGGTGGGGGAGCTGTGAGCTCCAGAAAGCTTTGTCACATGTCTGGAATGTGTCAGAGATGGGTCTCAACTGGAGTCCGGAAGGGCTTCAATGTGCCCACAGACCCTCCAGCTTATCTCTGTTTGGTTCAAACATTCCCTGTTTTTAGGTATATGTGAAGATAAAAGTATTAAAGTCAAGTGAAGCGGAAATTGCTGAGAGCTAACCCAGAAAATTAGGCCAAGTTCTCAATGGCAAAAATGTGCCTAATAAGTTTTGGGATCTTTTCCCCTTTATTTCTTCCTTGGGTCTTTCCCCCAAAATTAATTCTTTCAGTATCCACTTGTCCTTAAAAGACAACAATATTTAGGACTTCAAGATAATGGGAATGAGTTCTTTTGCTATCAGGTTTTTCCCAGTTTGGGCGAATTAAAAATTAAACAAAGCCTCGTATAGAAAATACTTTAAAATTGTTACCTTGCAGCTACATTTAAAAATGGGTATTTAAAATATGTTAATCAAATATTTGTGTACTAGATATTGTTCTAGTTTCTGGGGACACGGTAGTGAACAAAGCATACTAAAAATCTAAAAGCCCTTCCCTGTTGGAAATTGCCATCTCGTGGGTAAAATAGTAGAGGTGAATTCAATTGGCAATTTATAGTTATAGTCTGAATAAATTCAACTTTAAATGTTGACCAGCAAGCATAATAATGTTGTGTGAAACAATCTAACATATAACACCTTTTCTTGTTTTTAAACAAGACTTTGGAATTATAAGACACTAGGTAAGACTATTGTATATATTTGCATGTCTGTGTTCCCTTTTTCAAAGCTAAAACAGATGAAAAAATTGGCCTAAGTCTTAAATATCCTAAAATTTTTACTTCTTTTGGGGTGTTTCAGGATTTAAAAGGATTAGCAGTATTTGATTTGGGCCAACCTCTCATGGAGCAGTAGACACTTGTCCTTGGAGTTTGGGGGACTAGTCAGAATCCTTTTAGTTATAAAGGACCCACTTGAGTGTGTTTACGAAAAGGAGTCTTAGTCATGAGACACCGAAAGGAAAGCACAACAAAACCTGTGAACCAGAGCCCAACACAGCCAGATCTCCTGGGACAAAGATGGGAAACCCCAAACAGCTGTCAGAAACAGGGTCTCTCTCTCTCTCTCTCTCTCTCTCTCTCTCTCTCTCTCTCTCTCTCTCAGCTTCTCAGCACATCTCCTCTCCCTGTTTCCTTCCCCTGGCTTTCTCTGTGAGGTTTCAGCTTCTCCTCTCCCCAAATCTCACTTTGCTCACGGGTCATAATGGCCACAATGGCCACCCAGCCTCAGTTCCACTTTCCTTTTCAAAGGCAGTGCTACCACCGTCACCACTTGGGAACTTCCCTTCGGAGGCTCCTTGTTTAAATTCTCAAGAGAGAAACCTGATCAGTTTGCCTCATTTTTCTGAACCAGCCACATAGGGTATAGGCTGCTGGCTGGTTTATGGATAGCTTCCTTCTTGGGCCAGATATCACTCCCCATTCTATTGACTATAGAGTCACATGATGTGAGAATGACCATTGAGGGCAGCAGCTCTTATCAATGAGGCAGATTCCTCGAGAAGGCAGTGTTTGGAGACAGGCACCCTGAAACTGTTGTAGTATTGTGATGGTATGTTTTCTTTTTTATCAGATCAGAGCCTTTGGGGATATCCACGGTTGCTCCTGAACCCCATGAGGGTTTAATTATGTACCTGTTATGTCCTGGGAAAAGTCAGGGCATGGGGGTACCCAAAAAGAAGCCATAACTGGACCCAGGAGCACAGTCTTTTTTTAAAACCTCTGGCATCTGTAAAATGGATAAATTAAATGTGGTATATTCATACGATGTAATGTTATTAGGCAATAAAGAGAAACAAAGCACTGATGTTTGCCACACATGGATGAACCTTAAGAACATTATGCGTAATGAAGGAAGCCAGTCACAAAGGACCACGTATTATATGATTCCATTTACAGTTTATGAAATTCTGGAATAAGTACCTGGAGACAGAAAGCAAATTGCTGGTTGCATGTCCAGGAGCGACTGCACACTCTGCACACTGTTCCACAGAGTTTCACAAACCTAATATGCTTTGGGGAACTTTCGAAATCTCTACAGAGTAGCCTTGATTGTGTTAATGGCTGTGAGGCTTTACATCCTTTGTGGGAAGAACATACGTCCTGGAGCCAGACTGCTTGCCCGCCGGTTAGCCTCACCACTTGCTCCTCCACCTCGTTCAGACCTGTGAAACAACAAGGCCACCTCGTCTAAAACGGTTCCCTTCCACCACCCGCTGTCCCCTACCCTGCATTCTATTGCTTCCTAGCATAACCTGGCATGGTATGTGTGCATTTGCTCTGTTCTTTGGTCATCTCCCCTATTAGAAAGCAAGCTCTGTGAAAGCAAGGACTTTGTGCCTTTGTCATATAGGGTGTATTGCAGTAGGTACACAATAAATATTTATTGAATGATTGAACAAATAAATGGTTGAATGGATTAATGCCTAGTTTGAAATCTCAGCTCCATCATGTACTAGCTATAAGATCTTGAGCAAGTTACTAAATTTCTTTCTCTCAGTGTCCTCATCTGCATAATATTAATAGTATATTAATAGCCATAAGGATTAAATAAATGTATACTTCCAAAGCACCTAGAACAGGGCCTGGCACACAGTGGCATTCATTATATGTAGGCTCTTACTATTTGTACAGAGTATCCCAATGCAGGGATGTACTGTGATTTCTTTAGCCAGTCTTCTGTTTAGGTTCTTTCCAAATGGGGCTGCCATGCAGAACTTTGTACATAGTGCCATTTTGTGTATGAGCAAGTCTGTCTGTTGGATGAATTTCTAGAACTGGAATTGCTGGGTCCCTGTGTACGTGCATTTTTAATTTTGAATGATAATGCCAATTTGAAGTGACAAATAGTGATGAGCAGAACTGGACCACACTGGAAAGGCTGCTCCCAGACACCAGACATGTCTATTTAGTCACTAGGCTAAGTGAGCTGGTCTCAGAGCTATAGTGGCAATAATTTCTTCTGCAGGTGGGAGGGTGGGCTGTGTGATCTGCAAAGTCCCTTGGGATCCAGAATATATTATGTTCCATACTATTATTGGCTAAGTGCCAGACATACTTGCAACATAAAAATGCAAACCTAAAATATTCCGTTTTCTATCCAATTGATAGTAATGGGGAGAAATAGTCTTTTAACTTATTTTTAAACTAAGGGCCAGTTTTTTGTTTACATTGTAGTGTTTTTGCTTGATTTTTTTTTGGACATTTTTGAGGGTATTGGGTATAAAATTTTTTAAATGTCCAGAATACCTTTTTTTTTTTTTAAAAAAAAAAAATGTAGTCAATTATTTGAACTCTCCCCATACAAAGTAAACTTTTATGTATGATTAGGGTGGAAGGTGGGTCAAGAAATATTGTATTTTTTGAAAACTTTATTGGCTCTTTTTTTCCTGTTGAGTCTAGTCAATAATCCACATTCTACAGCCACTCAAATGTCAAAATGTTTCAAAAATATACATAAAAAAATAAAGAAATGAATAGAAGCGTCCTTGTTCTTTAAATTATTTCTGTGTTACCCTGAACTGTAAGTGAACTCTCCTTGCTTATAAAAGAAGCAGCTGTTCATGCAATTGAAACCATGGTTCATTACAAGCTGACCTCGGATTCAGGAGTAAAACTTCCTCTATTTTACTACGACTATTCAGACAGGGACTGGAGATAAACAATAATCAAAATCAGGATGGAACTTGACTGGGAAACCCTCTATGTTCTTTGGCAGAATTATAGCAGCTCTCGAATTGCCAGGAGTGAGGCAATGTGAAATGACCCTCAAACATCGCCTTCGAAATGCAGTGGGTCCAGGCTGCCAACTCCGAGCAGACAAAGGCCGATTGTGACGACTTCTTAAGCATATACTTATAGAAACATTAATTATCACCAACCCTATTTTAAACATTTATAGAAAGTCGAGATGAAAGGGCCCTTTTATATCCATTTTTGTATTCCCCCTTGTGAGAAACTATGATTACGGAGTGTTTTTTTTTCTCCTTGGAAATTCTTATTTCTAGGTCTTATTCCTAAAATACTAAGTCGGGTTAGAGGCTCACATGCTAATCAAGTTAGATATGAGAAGATAGCAGGGAAATGAAGTGGGAAAGTGGGTGTAATGTCAGCGACAGGGTGGGGGCCCCACTGCAGCGTGGGAGGTATGGGCACCTTCAGCAGGAAATGACCCGTTTTGGAAACGTGGACATTCCATTTGCTGGGGTGCCAGTGGAAGCCAATTCTAGAGTGAATTGACTAAGGTCTAAGGCAGTGGTTCTCCAACATTAGCATTCATCAGAGTCTTGGGGTGGGGCTGCTTTAAAAATAGACATTATGGATCCCACTCCTGGAGAATTTCACCGAGTGTGTCTGGAGCAGAGCTGGGGCCAAGGGATGGGTCACAGAACGACTAAGGTTGGGGCAGAGAAGGGGACAGCATTTTAATCAACACTCCAGGTGATTTGGATGCAGGTGGCTTAGGCCACACTTTGAGAGGAAACTGGCTTGAAGATTGGTTATTCCCAGGCTGTCACTCAAAGGACATTTACAAACTCCCTTTCCAGAACCTAATCCCACTGTCCCGCCCCCAGGGCTCCTCCATGGCACACTGTACCATGCACTAAAGCCAGCTCCCACAAGGGTCTGTGGCAGGCTGGGTGCAACGGTGTTCTTGCCCGAAGAATGCTTGAACTCTTGAAGTCAATCATAATTCTTTACAGAGTCATGAAAAATAGAGAGAGAAAGAGAGCGATCACAGGCCAAACCATCCGCCCATGGGGAGTAAATGTCCTTGGCATGTAGGATGCTGGGCTGGGCATGGTGACGTAACAGAGAGACCCTGGACTTGGCTTGGTAGGGCCTGGTGCAGAGATAGGAACCTACCTAAAAAGCTAGGCTGTTTGAAGAAATCACAAAGCTGCACAAAATCCATTGAGCCTACAGCTGAGACTTGGCTCTGCTCGAGTTTCCCGGTGCCCACTCCTTTCCTCTACCCTTCCTTCCCGGTGTGCCCCTCTCCAGCCCAGAGAGCACACGCCTGTCAGCAGTGCCCCCTCATCCTCTGCTCTGTGCAGGTGAACACGAATCATTGGAAATGCAAAATAGGGTGTCAGGAGGCCAGGAATGCACCTTCCATTGGCCCAATGTCTCTTCTATCCATTTCTACGGTGTCTGGAAAGCATCACTGGACCAAGGCCAGCGCAGGCTGCTGCTCTTCCCTTCCTCCTTCCGCCTCCAGCTCTTGCATGATGCCCGTGTTCCATCAGACGGGAAATATGTGTCCCTCACTCTAAACAAGTTCTTTCCAATACTGCCAAGGCCAAGGGATTCCAATTTCGGGTTGAGGGAGGGCACTGTTATATTTATTAAGTGCCTACTATGCAGCAAGCACTTTGCATCCTTATCATGTTTAATCCAAACAATATCCCGGCAAAGTAGGCATCCCTATTTCTGTTGCAAGCGGGGAAGCTGAGGCCGAGAGATTCTGTGACTTGTCCAAGATTGTACACATTAGGACTAGAATGTGCAGGGTAGAGGGAGGGCTTCATACTGTTTATCTCTTGTTGCTTTTATGATTTGCTTGTCTCTGAAGCAATTATTGTAGCTGCACTTTATACACATTTAGGAGGCAGTATCTGGAGAGGTTAAGAAGTAAGCTCTGGAGTCAGACCGCCCAGGGCGCTGCCACTCGCTAGCCCTGCAACTTCTGGCATGTTCTTGCTGTCCCTCATTTCTCTTGGGATGACAACAATCATGATAATAATACTTAGCTCATAGAATTTTTAAAATAAATAGCAACAGGCAATAAGGTGCTTAGCACAGCATAAATGTCTCAACTAATATTAGCTGATTATTACACTATCATTATCATCATCATCTCTGCAAACTCCGTTGAAATGGGGTATAAATGCACGATGAGAAAAATGACCAAACGGTGGCAGAGTGAATGCATGAAGAACGCACGCATGAACAAAAGAGCTACAGTGATGGTTGGACAGTAGGAGGAATGGGTCACAGAACCACTAAGGTGCAGATATACTTGAGCCCTCACTGACGAAATGAGCCCCATTTTGGGGCTTCCTCCGGAGGTACCCACTCCCTCCCGTGTGCAGCCTGAACAGGCAGATCCAGGTTCGCAGAGGCCAGATGGGCTCTCGCCCACGTGGGGGTCGCTCCCTGGGCCCTCAGGAGTCTAGCCCCAATTATGCTGCGGCTAATTACTTTCCCAGCTGCAGCTGCGGGACCCCGCTGGGTGGGTGGAAGTGAGGGTGCGGAGGTGGGGGTGATTCTCAGAGATTAAAGAGGGAGGCGTTTCCCGACCCCGCCCATCCAGGCAGCCCCTGGATGGGCTTTGTGCGTCCCTGCCCTGCGCGCCAGGAGGGTGCGCCCGGCCTGCGCACCCTGGGGAGGGAACGGGACAGACCTGAGGGATCCATTAGACCAGGTGGGGAAGGCGGAGGTTTTGCTGGGAAGAGAGGCCGGGTGGGGCGGCAAAAGGCGTTATGTTTGATCCTTATTTTCCAGGTGGATTAGAAAATTAAGTCACTTACGCGGGTTTGAGGTTGAGTCCTGAACAAGGCAGTTCGAATAGTGGTCTCTGGCCTCAGAGAGGGGACTCCTAATACCTGCTTAACTCACTTGGCAGGGTGCTTGTAAGGTCCGCCAGTGACAACCTTGGACAAGTAATTTATCAAGGATATTTCCCTGTCTTCATCCATACATCCAATATTTATTATATGCCTGTGAGCCAAGTAAATCATTATTACTATGTCTAAGTCTCTGTGGGGCATACAAATTTTCCATCCACCACCTGAAGGTATTTATTGTCCAAGAGTAATAACTATAATAAGAATAAAAGTATTAATTGCAGCTTATTGAATATCTAGTATGTACCAGGCTCTTATGTTCATGATCTCACTGAATTGCTGCAATTGTAATAAGGTGGCTATTTAGCCTATTTTGTAGGTGAAGAAACTGAGGCTCAAGGTAGTAAGTAGCTTGCTCTCCATTCGGGACATTCAGCTGCGGGTCAGTGCCAAAGCCAAGATTCATACCCACAGTCTCACGACAAAGCCCTTGCTCTTGACTGCTGGTTAAGGGAGGAGTAAATTTCCCGGGAAGGATCACACCCTAACTGAAGGCAGATTTAAAGCCGTTGCTTCAACCAGAATGGTCAAAAAAGGCATTGTGGAGGGCAGGATGCAGAGAGTATCTGTAGGGTGAGGGGAGGAGGCATTTCAGCAGGAAGGAGGGGTCAGTGAGGAGGGACAAGGACAAGATGAAGAGTGAGGACCGTCACAGCTGCAACTGCTTCCCCAGATCTTCCCCACAAACCCATGATGGAGGAGGGACAGGTGACACCGCTGTTCTGAAACAATGCAAGCTCAAAGAGCTCATGTGACTTGCCCAAGGTACCCTCCTTCCCTTTTACAACCATGAAGTTTTGTGGGTAGACTATGGGAGGTGGGGGCACAGAGCCTTCTGTATCATTAAATGTGAGATTTTCATTATTTGTATAAGAGCATCATTCTTAACTTTTGGGGGGACCACAGAGACCCCTTTGGCAGTCTGGTGAATTCTGTGCATCCCTTTGCCGAATAATAATTTTTGTTTTTTAAATTGTGGTAAATATACATAACATAAAATTTACCATCTTATCTATTTTAAGTGCACAGTTTGGTGGCATTAAGTACATTCACACTGTTCGGTGACCATCATCATCACCATCCATCCACAGAATTCTTTTTATCCTGCAAAATTGAAACTCTGTACCCATTAATCAATAACTCACCATTCCTGCCTACTTCCCAGCCCCTGGCATCCACCATTCTACTTTCTGTCTCTATGAATTTGACTACTCTGGGTACCTCAAATAAGGGGGATCATGCAGTATCTGTTCTTTTGTGATTGGCTTATTTCACTTGGCATAGTGTCATCAAGGTTTGTTTGTGTTGTAGCATGTGTCAGAATTTTCTTCCTTTTTAGGAATTAATAATATTCCATTGTATGTATATGTCACATTTGTTTATCCATTCACCCATCAATGGCCATGTGTTGCTTCCACCTTTGGCTATTGCAAATAATGTGCCAAATAATGTTTTAAAATGTATAAAATTATGTATGTGTGTATATGTATGTATATAAATGTATATTTATGTGAACTATGTCCATGATTGCAAAAGAAAACATTAATATTGATATATAGTTATCAATTTTATAGATGGCTTATGATATATTATACAAGTATATAAGCTCCTTTATTAATGCAGCAGGCCTAATAACTACCTTAATTTTGAAACAATGATAATTGTAAATGATATTTTGAGACACCCGCAGTAACTAGAATATGATATGAAAACATCCATGATTTCCACTGGTAACAAAGTCCCAGCTATGGCTAATGTTCCTGTAGTTTGTTGCCTACATTCATAATAGAAGGACATGCTAAATTTCAGTTGGAGATTTGTGAAAATAAAAATAAAATTATTTCCCATACAAATCTGGGACACCCTGGAATTCTCTTCCCAGGTCCTTGGAAATTACAGCAGCCTGGGGCTGTGATGAGTGCACAGCTTGAGAAGAGCCACCTGTGACCGTCCTGGCCTGAAGTGGCCTGAAGTGAGGGCTCCAAATTCAACCTTTTTGGCTTGGGGTCATCTTTTCCTGGTTTGGCCCCTCTGTGTGAACTTGGGCAAGTTGTTTAGCCTCTCTGAGCCTCAGTCTCCTCACCTGTGGTCAGATACCAATATCCACCCTTTAGAGGTTATGACTTCCTGTGACTCCTGAGGCTTCTTTAAAAAGATGGATAAAATCAGGCCAGAATTTTGGCCCGGGTTTATCTAAATCTCAAAATCTGTTCTCCATCCATAATGGATGGCAGGACGGAAGGCTTTTTAAGTCCATGTTTTCCAGAACCTCATCTTCTTCCTGCCATCCAGGGTAAACAACATGACTAAGCCAGACTCTGACTTTTCCTACCATCCCAGTCTTTTGGGAGCCAAGATTGGCATCTTGTTTTCACAGACCCCAAGTTGTCTAAAACTTTCACATACCAGGGGGTGGTCTGGGATGCTATCAGGGGCCATAAAAGACTATAGCCAGCAAAGATAGGGGATCAGCAGGGATATTCCTAAACAATTAGCCAGAAGGAGGAAGCCACAAAGGGAAGTTTATATGCAGGTGTCCAGGCATTCAAGCTATGTGCCTTAAGATAACCAAATCCCTGGCTGTGGATGGCAGATGGCAATTCACTACTCTGCTGCTTGCTGGATAGGTTTGTCTCCTCTGTGAAAATATTAAAATACTGGACATCTCAGACTGTAATACTTTCTAAACAATCTAGGAAATGGGATAATACCAGCTAATTTGTAAGACTGTGAATTGATTGAGATAACATTTGTGGAAGCTGCCGTCCTGGCTGAGCTGGAGCTGAGACACAGCTGGGAGGGGGTTCTGGTGGCCCCCTCTGCCCAAGTGTGTTTGCATGAGTTGATGTGCACCTGAATTTGGTTCTTGGTTGAGGAAAAAGGGTGGATTTTTCCCCCTCCCAAGTGCCTGGGGAGGGAGGGGAAAATGGAGGGTGTGAACCACTGTTCCTGTCTCCCTGTCCCCCCGTACTGGGCTTGCAGTGGGACAGGTGCTGTGTTTATAAGAGAGTTTTTGAGCCTGTGCCCAAGCACTGTTGGCTCAGCGTCTGGGGGACAAAATGTCACACTGAGCAGGGAGAGGGCTAAGTGTCCCCACATCCCTTCCATTTTGCCCAAAGGGGCCACGAGCAGAGTCCCTGTGGGGACAGGGAACAGTGCCTCACAGAGAAGAGGATCATGAGAGACCACATTCCCCTGGGAAGTCTGGAAAATAAGTGTGGAGGGAGAGGGGAGATGTGAAGCCAGGCCTAATGTGATGAGCGCATGGGGGTAGGGGCTGGCAAGAATCAACTAGCAATGCCAACGTTGCCTCATTTCCTTTAGAGCATCACCCTCGGAAACCCAAGAACGTCTTCTTCTCCCTCTGAGTCTGGGACATAAAGTGTCATACACGTAATCCCTCACTAGTAATGTCATGGTTGTTAAGGTATCGCTCTTCTACCAACTGTGTAGGAGAGAGGTTAACACGGTCAAACGGCTGCTTGTGAAAGAGCTGGGATTCAGGTAGCTTCTCTGGTCCCAAAGCTCATACTCTTGCATTGAAAGATAACTTTTCGGCTGGGTGCGGTGGCTCACGCCTGTAATTCTAGCACTCTGGGAGGCCGAGGTGGGAGGATCGCTCAAGGTCAGGAGCTCGAAACCAGTCTGCCCAAGAACGAGACCCCGTCTCCACTATAAATAGAAAGAAATTCATTGGCCAACTAAACATATATAGAAAAAATTAGCCGGGCATGCTGGCGCATTCCTGTAGTCCCAGCTACTCGGGAGGCTGAGGCAGAAGGATCACTTGAGCCCAGGAGTTGGAGGTTGCTGTGAGCTAGGCTGATGCCACAGCACTCACTCTAGCCCGGGCAGTAGAGTGAGACACTGTCTCAAAAAAAAAAAAGATAACTTTTCCTCTAAATTTATCTTGGACAAAAAGAAAATATCTTCCGTAAGTTAAACATAGAAATACCATATGCCCCAGCAATTCTACTCCTAGAAATATAGCCGAAAGAATCCAGGACAGGTAACCAAACAAAAACGTCTATATGAATGTTCATAGCAGCGCTATTCACAACAGCCCAAATGTGGAAACAACGCAAATATCCACAAACTGATGGATGGATACACAAAATATGATGTGTCCATACAATGGAACAGTATTCAGTCATAAAAAAGGATGAGGTGCTGGTACATGCTGCAACATGGATGAACCTTGGATGAACCAACATGGATGTGCTAAGTGAAAGAAGCCAGTTGTAAAAGACCACACATTATGTGATTCCAATATATGTTACGTCAGAATAGGAAAATCCGTGGGGAGGAAAAGCAGATTAGTGGTTGTTGGTGGCGGGGTGACGGGGTTGGGGAGAATGGGGAGTGACTGCTAATGGGTACAGGGTTTCTTTTGGCAGTGATAAAAATGTTCTAGAATTAGATAGTAGTGACATGATGGTTGCACAACATCCTGAATGTACTAAATGCCACGGAACTGTACATGTTAAAATGGTGAATTTTACATTATGTCTGTTTTACCAGAATAAAAACAAAACGGCAAGGAGCAAATATTTAAACTTAAATGTGAACACATTTCAGGTGCTTTCTTTCTCAGCAACCTCATTTTTGATTTTTCAGTACATTAACATCTTTTCCAATTGGAACTCTTTAGGCAACCTCATCTCAGCAGAACGCAGTTGAGGATTAGGAAGAAAACGAGGCTGTAAGGTCTCCTTCAGTGCTCGTGAGAAGGCCTGTGGACTGAGTCCTTTCGTGTGTTACAACTGAGTACATTCCTGGCTCCTAATGATTCTCTCAGTTATCAAGACAAGGTTAATTCCACTCTGGGTCTCTGCGACACAATTTTAGGCCCCTAGATTTGCTTTCTGCCTCGTTGCACAGCACATTACGTGTTCCTTGATTCATTTCTGAGAACTTTGAAGATTTTAAAGGAGTTTCAGGAATAAACTTAATTGTGTGATATGAACTCAGGTTCTCCAGTGTTCTTGATTAGGACATTACTCCTAGGACCAAGTGCTGAGCGACGCGGCTTCCACGAACAGCCGCAGCATCTCCAACATGACGCTGGCCCTCAGGTTTTTCAACCGTGGGGCAGGGTGATTTTTCAACACAGGACTATTATGAAAGTCAAATATGATAATTACCAGCTATTAATTATTGGGCTGGCAGCAGGAATTCTCTGTGCTAATGCAATGCTGATAATATGAATAATAGCTGACGTGTGTTACACAGTTGTGTTTAGTGCAAATTACACATAGAGCCAGGCACTAGGCTAAGCCCTTTACACAGCATCCGTGTACATGCACGAGGTGAGTTCTATTTCAGTCTAAGTTAACAAATAAAGAAACTAAAGGAGAACGAAGGAAGGAGGAAGGAAAGAAGGAAGGAAGGAAGGAAAGAAGGAAGGAAGGAAGGAAAGAAGGAAGGAAGGAAGGAAGGAAGGAAGGAAAGAAGGAAGGAAGGAAGGAAGGACCGAAGCAAGGAAGCAAGGACTGAAGGACAGAAGGAAGGA
>CAUYRT010076441.1:0-12251 GCA_963574885.1 Lepilemur ruficaudatus
AACACACAGAAAGGGAGAAAGTATTTTCAAACTGTGTATCTGATAAGGGGTTAATATCCCAAAATACATAAGGAACTCCTACAACTCAACAGCAACGAACCAAATAACCAGATTGTAAAATGGGCAAAGGACCTGAACAGACGTTTGTTAAAGAAGATATAAAAGTGGCCAACAACTATATGAAAAGATTGTCAACATAACTAATCATCAAGGAAATATAAATCAAAACACCAGGCTGGCCATGGTGGCTCACACCTGTAATCCTAGCACTCTGGGAGGCTGAGGTGGGTGGATCGTTTGAGCTCAGGAGTTCCAGACCAGCCTGAGCAAGAGCGAGACCCCATCTCTACTAAAAAATAGAAAGAAATTAGCTTGACAAATAAAAATATATATAGAAAAAATTAGCTGGGCATGGTAATGTATGCCAGTAGTCCCAGCTATTTGGGAGGCTGAGGCAGAAGCATCGCTTGAGCCCAGAACTTTGAGTTTGCTGTGAGCTAGGCTGATGCCACAGCACTCTAGCCCAGGCAACAGAGTGAGACTCTGTTTCAAAAAAAAAAAAAAAAAGTCAAAACACCAATGAGATATCACCTCACACCTGTTAGTACGTCAATTATTTTTAAAAAGATAACAAGTGTTGGTGAGTGTGGAGAATAGGGAACTCTGTGAATTTTTTTGTGGGAAAGTACAATGGTATGGGCACTAGGCAAAAAAGCATGGGGGCTCCTCAAAAAATTAAAAATAGAAGAACTACAATATAACTCAGAAACACCACTTCTGGGTATGTATCCAAAATAACTGAAATCAGGATCTCAAAGAGATATCTGCTCTATGAAGTTCACTGCAGCATTATTCACAATAGCAAGAGGTAGAAACAACCTAAGAATCCTTTGATAAATGAATAGATAAAGAAAATGTGGTACATACATACAATGGGATATTATTCAGTCTTAAAAAGAAGGAAATTCTGTCACGTGCCACAACATGGATGAGCTTTGAGGACATTACGGTAAGTGAAATAAATCAATCCCAGAAGGAAAAAAATACTGTACGATTCCACTTATATGAAATATCTAGAGTAGTCAGATTCATAGAAACAGGGAGTAGAATAAAGGTTGTTAGGGTGTGGGAGTTGGGGAAATGGGGAATGGCTTTTCAATGACTATAAAACTTCAGTTATTCAAGATGAGCAAGTTCTAGAGGTTGCTATACAACATTTGCTTATAATTAACAATACTATGATATACACTTATAAATTTGTTAAGAGGGTAGATCTCATGTGGCTTTTTTCCACAACAAAAAAAATTATAACAAGAACTGAAAGAGCAATAAAGTATGACAAAATGAAACAAGAAAAAACAAAACACACACGTACACATATACACATACAAAAATACATACTGGCTTCCAGAGCCAAGCACGGTGGCTCACACCTGTAATCCCAGCTACTCAGGAGCCTGAGGTGAGAGCATGGCTTTGTTCTGAACAGTAATGCTTCTGAAATATTTATTCAGTGAGAAGAAGTATTATTTGGCAAATTTGCATAAAATATTTTCCAAAGAGATGGCCCCCTTGCAGCAAACCATGTCTTTTCTTTCCAAAGAGATTTCCTGAAATTTGTTATCTTGCATGTATCAGTAGCAACATTATTCCATTTCATTTACCAAAAAAGGGCAAATACGATGTTTTTTATATATTGTCTTTTTTCATTCTAATAAATAAAGATGCATTTTTCAATTCTGAAATTTTACTCCTAGAGGTTTTTGTGAAAAGTAGGAAAATAAGAGATTTGTTTTTCATTATGTGGTAATTGTGGGATGACAACAATTTTGAATTTATACACAAATGTCTTCTTGATGTATACTATGACTATATTTATAAAATCGCAAAACATCAATATTTAACTTAATAGAGAAACCCTATATTCCAGTATTTCCCTGTGTTCTCCATAGTTTTCTGTGTAACTGTTGAAGTGTTCCTTCTTTTATCTTCTGTTGAAATGTTTTATGGAGATTAAAGCTTAATTTCAGGACTTCAGAGTAAGCAACAGAGAATGAAATAGCTTGGAAGAGATAGAGACGTGCAAAACCATAAGCTGTTTTTACAGATGTATGGCAAAGCAGAGGACTGAAAATTGAAGTTGAATGTGGTAACTTCTTAACGGACACAGTAGAGTTTTTCCTTATACAGTACATCCAACTTTCTTTTAGAAGATATTTTTTGAAAGAATTCTGGTGGCAGAAAAATTATTTGAAACTTGGAAATAAGGCAAAAATATGGCCAGCACGTCCACTCAATATCACACGGTGGTGAAGATCATCCAAGGATTATGGAAAGGCATGTATTTAGCTCATTTTAAATCTTTGTTTAATAAATTTATGTGTATGTATAAGAATAAATAAGTTGAATAAAATTAAGTTTACAATTATTGTTTTTATATTATAATGAAAGACTTGAATTTACCTGTTGTAAATTTAAATTTACACTGCCAATTATTAAAGGATATTGTGAAAATATTCATATGGAAATAAATTCTGTTTTCCTTTTGCCCAAGGGGAGTGATAATTTTGTATTTCTCCTGACAAATCTTATATATTCTTAAAAATGCACATATCAGCCAGAAAGTTCTCATCCTTTGAGAATAAAATCTAATTGGATTAAATTCACATTCTCTCCAGAGATTCCTGGAAGAAGATGGCTTACAATTCTTGACACCTCTAGCTCTGAATTTAGATCAATAGCGATAGAGAGATATATTCAGCGATTGACACAATTCCTCACCATCTAACTTTATCAGGGTGAGAGGTATTTCTTTATTATTTAACAGATAATGATGTCATTATATACAATTTATCACACGCTTGCAAGGGCAGAAATGGACCTTTCTATTTTACTGGTGTTTTGAACTCTTTTTCATTTGAAGAAATGATTCATTCTTTCAACTTAAAAGGCATAACACAGCAGTATTAATTAAAAACACAAGACATTTGATGAAAGATAAGAGTTACAGCAATTCATATCTTAATATAAGCATTTATGAAACTTGTGAAATGCACTAATATTATTTGACAGGAATCATTTAGTTCTGAACTTGCCATTGATTACATTAATGCTCTCTACAGCTTTTTAAATCTCTCAATGTAATTCTAAATATAAACCTACTAAATAATGAATATTAGGATTTAATATTCATGTTCCATGTCTTTCATCTCCTCCTAAAATTAGGCCTTGAAAACAAGCTGTCTCTTTTAAAAAATATTATTAGGAAGTTAAAAAAAAAAACACTGACTAAAATAAATTGATTTTTCTTTTGGAAAAAAAATGGTCAATCTGCTTAAACTTTTACCTTCAAACATTTGTTTTATTCTCCTATAGTGATAGAATTTTCCATGTGAATATAACAAAACATATAAAATAGAGAAATATTAAGTAAATGGAAAGGATGGTATATTTTTAAAAACTGAATTTTATATAAACACAGGAACATTATCTTTCATATAATTTATCAATATTTTAATATGTCCTACAGTTGACAATTTGGTTTGAAAATTTTAATATTACAATAAAAGTACATAATGATAGCGTCATAATAAAAAAGTTATTCACACAGCCTTTTTCATTAATTTTTTATTAATAGTTGACACAATAATTGTACTTATCTATGGGATACAGTAATGATCACATCAGGGTAATTACCATGTCCATCATTTTAAACATTTATCATTTCTTTGTGGTGACAACATTCAAAATCTTCTCTTCTAGCTATCTTGAAATATACACTATCTTGCCATTTGCTGTAGTCACCTTACTGTGTAATAGAACACCAGAACTTATTCTTCCTGTCTACCTAAAATTTTGTACCCATTGACCATCCTCTCCCATTCCTCTTCTCCCCACTACCCTCCCCAGACTCTGGTATTCACTATTCTGCTATTTCTATGAAATCAACTATTTTAAGATTCCACATATGAGTGAAATCATGTGGTATTTGTCTTTGTGCCTATTTCACTTAACATAATGTCCTCCAAGGTTCATCTGTGTCACCATCAATGACAGGATTTCATTCTGTTTTATGGCTGAATAGTATTCCATTCTGTGTATTGATACTACATTTTCTTTATCAACTCATCTGTAGATAGGCATTTAGGTTGACTCCGTATCTTAACTATTTTGAATAGTGCTACAATGAACATGAGAGTACAGATATCTCTTCAACATATTAATTTCATTTCCTTTGGATACGTACCATTTGGATACATACTATATTACCATTTGCTGGATCAAATGGTAGTTCTATTTTTAATTTTTTGAGGAACCTCCATACTGTTTTCCATAATGGCTGTACTAATTTACATTCCCACCAACAGTGTACAAGAGTTCCCCTTTCTCCACATCTGAATTTGTTATTTTTTGTCTTTTTGATAATAGTTATTCTGAGTGGGGTGAGGTGCTATCTCATTGTAGTTTTGATTTGCATTTTCCTGACGATTAGTTATGTTGAGTATGTTTTTTATGTATCTGTTGGCCATTTGTACATCTTTTGAGAACTGTCTATGAACATTTTAACAATATTAATTCTTCCAATTCATGAATATGGGATGTCTTTTCATTTATTTGTGTTCTCTTTAATTTCTTTCATCAATGTTTTATAGTTTTCATTGTAGAGATCTTTCACCTCCTTGGTTAAGTTTATACCTAAATATATTTTTTGTAGCTATTGTAAAGGGAATTGCTTTGTTGATTTCTTTTTCAGATAACTCACTATTGGTGTATAGAAATGCTACCAATTTTTAACCTTACTCTTGTGCTCACTTCACAGTTGGCAAATAGTTTTCATATTCATTGTCTCAATTTTTATCCACATAAGCTGCCTATTATATAGTTTGGACAAAGTAAAATTATCACCATTTTTACATTTTGGATAAATAAGTTCAGGCACAAAATTTATAAATGACTTACCTCAAGTAACTAGGCAATCAAGTAGCAAAGCTAGAACTTATTCTCCAGTTCACATCTTGAAGAGAAGGCCCTGGAACACATAGTTTATGTTTAGAAATGCTTTGTTATCATAACACATTATATTTTTTAAAGCATTGGTAAATTCATATTTCTCTTAATTTATTAGAGCATGCAATTATTCTATTTTATTCAATTTACTAAAAATGTTTCATAAGTGATAACTAAGATTTTATATGGAGTAAAATTTCTATTCCAGTTATGTTTGGAAATATGAGCAGCTGTTTGAATGCACACATGAAAAATTTCAATCTGTGTGTAAGGGAGAATTCTGGTGATTCCAAGGATAAGAGAATTAAATCAATTTACCTTTGCAAAGAGAAACTGCTCTGGGAATTATTTAAGGTGGTTAAATTGCATAGCTTTCCCTTCACAAGCTGTCAACAATAAAGCGATTAAGACTTCACTTGCAAGCTTTATCTTTAATGTAAAATGACAGTAATTGACATTTGAAAACTGTATGGTACAGTACTCTACATGACACAAGCAGAAACTTGTACAGCTTTGGAGCCTAGCTTCTGCATATATTTGCTACTCTTGTTTATTACAAGATCTGGTATGTTTTTGTAGTTGAATCTTTTAAATATTGTCTTCTCTATTAGAATGCAAAAATCCTGCTTGTGATTATGCTATGGAAAATCAACTTAAGGACAGAGAGTACATATTACTTTTGATGCGCGGTCCTCCTGTAAAACTAGAAGAGCTAGTAATCTCACAGTGTAAAATTCTATGAATCAGTTACCATCTGCATAATTTACTTTCCAGTGCAAAGTATTAGGCCCTGACCCAGATTATCTCAAAATAAATTGTCAGCAAGCCAATAAAATACTGAGCAGATGGATGTCATTTTTCAAAATTAAACTTTCTTTAACAATAATCATTCTTGATGTTCTAAGATAATAAGAATCAGTAGGAAGAATTCATCAGGCATTTCCTTATATAAATATGTATATAGCTTACATAGAAGCCACAGGATGATTGACAAAGAGCAGAAAAATCCTTCCTAATTTCACAAAAGGAATTTGAGTATAAATATATATGGCAATACAGTTCCTTGAAGTCCAAGAACATAATATATTCCTCTTTCTTAAGCATGTTAGAGCATCCCTTTTTCTTATCCTGTGAGTCTGGGAAATTTTCATGCTCTTTCCCAATTTCTATATATTGCATTTTTGAAAGCAAAAGAAAGATAATCATATTTCATAAAGAACAGTCTGCCTCTTCAATTAATGCCCCATGCTAAATTTGAAATTTACATCCTACACACCACTCTGGTTACAAAATAATTAATTCGATTCAGATGTTTAATTAAGCATGACAAGGAGGCTTTAGTTTTAAGTTAAGAGGGGAAAAAAATGAAAGAGTTGCCTTGGAAAAGCCTAAAGCATATTTTGCAGAGCATCTTGGAACAAACAGTTTTAACTAAAAGACTTAGCCTATTCCTTTGATGACTTCATTTACAAGTCAAAATCTTCAGACCCATGAGGCCTATGACAGAGAATACTCTAGTAGCTAGATGTAGGACACATAGAATTTGGACTTTTTGATCAAATTGTAATAAATATCTTTAATTAAACAGTCTTTGCCTGGGGAATTAAAAGAAAGAAAAAAAGAGTGCATCTTATTTTTTGAACCATTGTTTCCTCATTCTGTGTTAACTAAAAAAGTCTTTTATTTATAGATATTATTATGACTTCCATAAATAGTAAATACATCCATTGTACATTGTATGTACATCTAACTCTTTTCTTCGTGCTCTATTATGTTGTACAAACTCTCTTCATTGATGTTCAAAACTACAATTAAAACCAAGTCTTCATATTTTCCCCTTTACTAAACATTTGGTTGTAAGCAAAAGAACAAAAGAGTAGAGCTTATCATGGTGATTTATTTGATTTTCAATTTAGGTGACGAGTTTACAACTGTACTCACATAGAATGGGAAGAAGTCAGTGAAAACTCACAGAAATAGCATAAATGCAAACTTTAATTTTTTAAATACAATATTCATTAGACAACCTGCAATTGTTTTTCTATTTTTTTAGATTTTCATTTACAAGAATTAGAGTCTCTATTTGTAAGTCAGGAAATGTCAAATTGGCTGACAAATGTTCTCATATCCCAGGTTTACAGTAATATCTATGCTCAGGGTTGAAAGAGATTTTTTTTAACAGGCAGCAGCTTTATACAAATCCTTACAAATTAATCATGGATACCAAGTCAAAAGCTGAATTTCATTTCACTTACATTCAACTGAGGGAAGAGAAGGAAATCTATGGTAGAAGTGCATGACATAATGTTGAAATCTCAGGATCCAGGGAGATGTTTCAAATCCCACAGTTTCTGAGTTTCCCATATATGCTGTATGTCTCCACTCTGGCCCTCTGAGGGCCAGTGAAAAGCCGCTGTTACTAAGGGCAGAATGTTGTATCTACCATCTGATACCTAATAGAAAAAAAAACTTACAAACTATTATCGTATTGGCAAAATTATTCCTAATGTAACAGTGGGTTTTGTGAACATCCTCCGTCTTCTATCCTCTGTCCTCTATCCAAAGATGTCTGAGGATTTGAACCTAGTCCAATCTTCCTTGCAACCTTAACTCAAGGAATTTACGGGTGCATGCTGGATTCTAGAAAGTTCTCCTGAGTACCGTGAACTAGAATAAGCACCTACATCTCATTGTCAAGGTGGTTGATCAAATAATGAGTAATTAGTATTGATGAGATGCAGTTGAAACAAAGAATAGATACTATTTGTATACCCCAAGGAGCTATGTGGCTAGAAAGGTATAAAAGTCAAAGAGATTTCAGATCCACTGAGTTTCTAGAACTGAAGTGGTCTGTGTCAGTCCAATTTCATCTAGTGTGATCACCCATATTTTAAGGATGGAGTGACTGGGGCATGGAGACTTGTGCTTACAAATCACGAGATCACCATTATGTCATTGCTATGCATGCTGTGTTGCTGCCTGGCTGTATCCCTTCTTAAAACTAAGTAAACTTGATGCTTAAAACTAAGTAAACTTGAAAACTAAGTAAAGTCTAATGAATCTCATGAGTTTGATTGTCAATCCTAACTTAGATCACTCCCTCTGATTGAGCAGTGTGGACGTTGTACACATTTATTTCATTGAGCTACTTCATGTCCAAAGCGTACCTTTGTCTTTTCCTGTTTGGTTCTAGTTTTCTTCTGCTTGTCTTGCTTTGCTTTTGGTTTTACTTTAAAAGCCTCTGCTCCTTCTCCCATGCCCTAAGCATGTAAATTTAGCACTGGATCAAAATTGTTAGACTTACACAGATCTTTATTTGCATCCTAGCTCTGCAACCCAAGGGCAGTTTTTATGATGAGAAAATTAATTAACCCCTTGGAGCTTCAATCTCTTATTGGTGTGCTGGGTCTTACATATCTCACAATGTTATTTAAATTATATTACACATAGAACATCATTTTAGGTGTGCAAACGGAATAATGAATGAGAACAAACCTAGTAAATATGCTCTCATGAACTTACATATTGAAAAAATTAAGAGTAATTGCCATCTATCTTTGTATCTTACAATACCTATGGTGGAGGAGCCCAGCATATATTAAGGGCATATACTGTGCCATATATTTACATGGATTACAAACTGACAATGGAGACATTATATTCATTTTACATAGGAAAATTAGAAGCCCTGAGTTGTTTTTTTCATAATCTGAACTTTATTAAATATAATTGCTAGGAATCAAGAACGTTTTATCAATTTTATCAAGAGTGTTATATCAATATAATCATGTTTAATTTTCAAAACAACTCTATAAGCACTCTTGTTATCCCATTTCATAGAAGAAAGAAATGGATATTTAGAAAAATTATTAGCATGTGATGAAGCAAATATTGAAATCCAAGTTTGTCTGACTTTAAAGTCAATAATCTTTCAACTAATAATGCTACTGCTAATGAATTCACTGACTAGAACACAATATATCAATAATATATATTTAATGAATGGATATATAATACTTTTATAGTTTGCTCCTTTGGGTTAATATCATTTTATTCTCACCCTCTATTGGGAGTGCCATATTAATAAACCTGTAGATGACAAGAACGTATCTGGCTGATATTCTAACAAATTTATATTAACATGATCAGTGATAAAGAATTTGCAACACCTGAAACCCTTAAAATTAGAATAAATTTCAGAATATCCTGTGTTTTTTTAAAGCCAGGTATAACAAAGGAAAAAATATTCTGACTTAACAGATAAGATTTTTTTTAAATGCTTCTTTTAATAGAGATGGGAACTGTTATTTTATTGAATTATATAAAGAAACTCTGCTACAACATTGATTATAATCTCTTAAAAGGTAAAACAATTAGAATATTGTAAGTAAAATAGGATAGTAGACAATTACACAGAAAAGTGTGGGATGATAGAAAGTATAATTCCTTTGATTGGCATAGAAAAAGTTGAATGATGTAGTAAAGCCAAAGATAGATGTTTTTTAAAAAAGACCTTATAAGACAAAGGAAGAAATGCTATTTGTCATAAGTTGAATTGTGTCCCCCAAAAAGATATGTTGAAGTCCTAACCCCAGGTCCCTTTGAATGTTACCTTATTTGGAAATAAAGTTTTTATAGAGGTAATCAAGTTAAGACAAGGTCATTAGGGTGGGCCTTCATCCAATATGACTAGTGTACTTATAAAAAGAAGAAATTTGGACACACACACACACAAACGAGATTACTACCAGAGACACAAACATATGACAAAAGACAGCCATGTGAAGACAGAGGCAGAGATTGGAATTATGCTGCCACAAGCCAAGGAACACCTAAGGCTACCAGAAACCGGAAGAGGAAAGGAAGAATCCTTCCCCGAGAGGTTTCAGATGCAACATGATCTGGCTAACACCTTGATTTCCAACATCTGGTCTCCAGAATTGTAAGACAACAAATTTCTCTTGTTTTAAGCTACCAAGTTTGTGGTACTTTCTTACAACTGCCCTAGGAAACTAATATTAATAGAATATTTTTTTAAATCTTCATTGCCAAAACAAAAAAACCTCCACACACTTATCTTTTCATAGGCCATAGAGTATACAAAGTTGTTTTGGAGTGGAGAATTGTGTGAAACTCTCAATTTTCACTCCGTAAATATCTTAACATGGGTATGTTCTCATTCTTGACAAAGATTTGAAGTGAGAATGAAAGTTTTTTCACTGGTTTGTAAATCGGTGATGACATTTTTCTTTGTCTTCCATGATAAACAAATTTTTTCTCATTGCTCTGTTCCAATATTGATAGACTAAGAGCAAAGAAAGGTTGAGCTAACCTGTATTTTCCTCTGAATTACCAAGGTTATTTGAGGCCTTAGTCTCATTTATTTGATGATTGCTTCAAATGCACATTTCATTTCAATGCAGGGTCCAGGCCAGAGCATACCACCAGAACACAGCAGTTTAAAAAGCATGAATGACTTATTTAAGTTATTTATTGCTATGTAACAAATTAACCCAAAACTTAGTGGCTTAAACCAATAACACACATTATCTTACAGTTATTATGAGTCACAAAACCAAACATGACTTAACTGGATCCTCTGGCTTTAGGTCTCTCTCAAAGCTGCAGTTATCTATAGGCTCAACTGGGAAGGATCTGCTTGCTTCTTAATTTATTCACATAGTTGTTGGCAGGATTAAGCTCCTTGTGGGGCTATGAGATCAAAGCTTTAGTTCTTCAGGAGCTGTTGGCCAGAGGTCTCCCTTGTTTCCTTGACATGTGGACCTCTCTTTAGAGCATCTTAAAATATAGAAGCTTACTTTATCATCAAGTGAGAGGGTGAAAGAAAGCACCAGCAAAAAAGGGAGTTGCAGTAAGATGGAAGGCAGTCTTTTGTAACCTAATCACACAAGTGATATCCCATCACTTTTGCCATATTCTATTCATTAGAAGAAAATCACTAGGTCCAACCCATATTTGCGGGGAGGAGATTACACAAGGACATGAATACTGGTAAACAAGCATCACTGGGAGCTACACCAGAAGCAGCCTGCCATATTATTGGGTGATCAAATGATAAATATGCCCAATATGATTAAATGATGACATACCTATGTATTCCAATGAAAAATGAATAATAATGAATAGCTTCTCATAAGCTGAAATCAATAAGTAGATATAATTTCCTTATAAAAACACTTTTCAATCAATAGTAAAGAAAAGGCATAAATTATTGTAAAAAAGTGAGCATGAATAAGAATTACAAGCTAGTATTTTGGCAAATTCCCTTATCAATGCTAAGTTATTTAGGCAACAGTTTATATCACATATTCTGTATTAGACGAGAGAAAAAGCTTTGAAGTCATACATACATGGGTTCAAGGCCAGAGTCAGCCACTACTTACTAGTTGTGTTTTCATTTATAAAATGAGGGTACTGATGCCTGTACATCATATATGTAAAAGAGATCTTACGTATAAGGTGTTTAGCCTGCTTAAATAGTAATCATTTGGTATTTTATAAGTTTTATTATTTTAGGATTATCATTTGCTCTGTGATGAAAGAATTGGGAGAAAGGAGAAAGAGTTATTTAGAGCAGAAGAAGGTGTGTTTTAAGATCAGTGAGAATATAACTGTTGATGTCAGAAGTAACACAGGGCAGAGGTAAAAGCCTCATTTTTTTTTTTTTTTTTTGAGAAAGAGAGAAAGAGTCTCACTCTGTTGCCCGGGCTAGAGTGCTGTGGCATCAGCCTAGCTCACAGCAACCTCAAACTCCTGGGCTCAAGCAATCCTCCTGCCTCAGCCGCCCAAATAGCAGGGACTACAGGCATGCGCCACCATGCCCAGCTAATTTTTTCTATATATATTTTTATTTGTCAAGCTTGCTTTCTATTTTTTTAGTAGAGACGGGGTCTTGCTTTTGCTCAGGCTGGTCTTGAACTCCTGAGCTCAAACGATCCACCCGCCTCAGCCTCCCAGAATGCTAGGATTATAGGTGTGAGCCACCCCGCCTGGTGTTTTGATTTATATTTCCTTGATGATTAGTTATGTTGACAATATTTTCATATAGCTGTTGGCCATTTTTATATCTTCTTTAAAAAACATCTGTTCAGGTCCTTTGCCCATTTTACAATCTGGTTATTTGGTTCGTTGCTGTTGAGTTGTAGGAGTTCCTTATGTATTTTGGGATATTAACCCCTTATCAGATACACAGTTTGAAAATACTTTCTCCCTTTCTGTGTGTT
>CAUYRT010076447.1:0-28435 GCA_963574885.1 Lepilemur ruficaudatus
GTAGCTGGGACTACAGGCATGCGCCACCATGCCCGGCTAATTTTTTCTATATATATCTTTAGTTGGCCAATTAATTTCTTTCTTTCTATTTATAGTAGAGACGGGGTCTCGCTCTTGCTCAGGCTGGTTTCGAACTCCTGACCTTGAGCAATTCGCCCGCCTCAGCCTCCCAGAGTGCTAGGATTACAGGCGTGAGCCACCGCGCCCGGCTAGTTGAGATATTTTTAATAGTTAAGATGTCCAGATGCTAAGATTCCAAGCATCTAAATGGATTAGTGTCTTTTCAGAAAAATTTCTTACATAAAATTATCAATATTTTACATACTCACATCTCCTCACCATCTGTATGGATTCTATATTGCCACAATTATGTTGTATAACAAACAATCATGAAACCTAAGTGGCACAAAGCAGTAAGTTATTAGCTCAGAAATCTGAGGGATTTAGCTGATGTGAGCTGAGTTGGCTAGAAGGCTCTGCAGTCTGGGTATTGGTTAGATTTGTGTTGATCTATGGTGGCTTTGGCTAAAACATCTAG
The DNA here is from genome assembly GCA_963574885.1 of Lepilemur ruficaudatus. NCBI lineage: Eukaryota > Metazoa > Chordata > Mammalia > Primates > Lepilemuridae > Lepilemur > Lepilemur ruficaudatus. The sequence continues at coordinate 539 of CAUYRT010076447.1, forward strand.
CGCCTTGTGACCATGGTCCATATGTTTCTAACACTTCATCTCGGACTAACCTAGGTGTGCCCTCCTCATGTTGATAGCACAGGGAAAGTATAGGAGCAGAAACTCTCAAATGTTCTTCCTGTTTCTTTGCCATGCTTGTTAACATTTCAAAATGAATCAAGGGACTGTGCTCAAAGTCAAGGGGCAGTGCAGAAAGCCCTGCCAAACGTAGACTGAAATGTATGGTTACACCCAAAGGGCATGGATACAGGAATGGGTGAGGGATTGTAGCCAGTAATGCAATAAATTTAGCAAACCTTTAGTCTTTGGGATTGGAAAGATGTCCACAATTCTTGAATCTTTCATCTATAATTATTGATTTTAAAACACTATGCCCGGTGATTTTCTTCAAATAACGAAAGCCATTAAGTCTGAAGAGAGCATATTTTTCTTTCTATATTTTTGAAAATTTTATTGTCAGCTAATTCTTGCAAGTGAAGTGACTTCTTTGGAGAAAAATGTATATATTTTCTTATCCACCAATAAACTAATTCCATGCATTCCACTGCAACAGCTTCATACTGGTCTTCGTGATTCTACTCTTCTTTTTCTACAATCTCTACATAGCAGTGAGAGTTGTCTTTGTGGGGGACACCGGGTCATCTCTCAGCCATGCTTGAACAAAACAATTCTCGGAACACCTGTTCTCACATGGATTGTTTCTTGGTGATCGGCCTCAAGACGCCTTGTGACTTGCAAACAAGCCAGGGCTCCTTGACCCACAAACGGGAAAGGGCAAAGGAGGAGACACAAATGTCAACTCCCTGAGGCAGAGTGGTGAGAACCAGTCAACGCTGAGACGAAAACATTCTGAGAACAAAAAATAGCGGGGGAAAAGTTGGGGTAGTCTGGGACAGATGCCAAAAGAACAGTGTTAAAAATAAAGACGCTATAGTCGAGAGGTGCTGCAGTCTTGTACTGTCTTTGTGTGTTTGTCATTTATCGTTGGTCTTCTGTGTTCATTCCTCCTCCCCAAGAGGGGCCACAACAGTCTTTTTAAAATATAAATCAAATTTTTGAAGTAAAGGCATGATATGTAAAGTATACTTCAATAAAGAAAAAAAAACATAAATCAAATTCTTTTCACTCTGTCTCAATACTCTAGCATCTCTACATATTGAATACAATTTAAAATCCTTTCCACAATATATAGTGCCCTTTGGGACTCAGTCTATACCTATTTCTCCAGCTTCATCTTCTATTACTTTCCTCCATCATTGAACTTTTATTTCTACAATCATAGCAACTGATGTGATACAACTGTACAATTCTGTCCTTCCTACTTAATAGAATATTCTTCCTCAAACCTTCACGTAACTGTATCTCTACTTATTCAGGTCTCTGTTTAAATATGAGTTACTCAAAAAGACTTTCCCTAAATACCATATAAAAATAGAACTTCATCATTCTCATAACCCTGATTTGATTACTTTAGAGTGTTTATTACTACGTTAAATTTATTTTATGGTCTCTTTATTATCTGTATTCTGCTCTAGTCAGTAAGCTCTGTTAGAAAAAAATAGCTTATATTTCTTGTTGGCCACTGTTCTTTTTCTAGTGCCTAGAGCAGAGTTTGGCATATACATGTATATTTATTAAATTATGTGTTAGGTAAATCAATAAATTAATAGAGCACAAAGAGCAATGACTTTTTATTTTATGTGTAAAAATACTGTCTCTGTACAAATTTATTTATGCTTTGATGGTAAATTTGAATGTTTAGGGAAACATAGAACTAATCAGGAAGTGTACACAGAGCAAGAAAAAGACAAAATGGCAACATTGAGCATTTAGTATATGACATTTATAATAATTCTATTAGGGAGATATTTGCCCTGCTTTTGGAAGAGGAAACTGTAGTGTAGAAAAGTTTAATGACATGACCAAATCACCTAAATGTAATTTTATTTATGAGATACAAGAGAAACTTGTGGAATTTTAAAAAATTTCTATTTGGATAAATTCCTATCTCTAAGTCGTGTTACTTAGAACTGTTTAGTAACCTTATGTATACTTATAATACAGAAATATATGAATGAATAGATAGAGATAGGGAGATAGATGATATATAAGTAAAAAATATACCAAATACATTTTTTTGGAAATTTTTAATATTAAATATAACTTAGGTAGTTTGTATTGAATTATTAGCTATTTAGGCTAGGTAGCATAGAGTCTCTAACCATATTTTATTTATTGTGAAATTTTCTTCTAATTATTTCTTAAAATTAACATCTGACAATTTAAGTTATGCAAAATATGTCATAGTTGATTGATATAGACAAATCACATTATTTTCTTCTATTTTGTTTACCTACTGATTGATAGCTCCACACAGATTTAAGATATCACTAGAAAAACCATAAATAAATATTTAACTTTTTACATCTGTTAAATATCTCAGAAAGCAGCCAGCAATAAATAAAGGCATGAAAAATTTAGATAATTCTTTATAAGAATGGAAAGAGTAACAAAAAATTATTTGAAAGGATTTTTTGTTTGCAACATATGTTCTGATATTAAGAAAATTCATTTCCAAAGAATTGTGTCATGTACTTCATTTTTAAGTGATAACTAAGAAATTTGAAATTTTCCTAGCTTACCTTCTAGCTTTCAAGTCAAATGTCTACTCTCTGCAATGCTTAATATTCTACTTGTAGTAGAAACAGAATTGCAACCTATGACCATGAGGAAGGCAGAATTTGTAAGCAGTAAAATTTGATATTTAGCAGATGAAATTTTCGAAAAAGTGCTGAAGATGCAGCTCATTTTTTCTTGTAGCTAATGGTTAAATGAGAGAGAAAAAAGTAAATTGAGAAAGAAATGTTAAGGAAAATAAAACCATGACTTGAAGTGTGTATACATATGTACAGCATGTGTACATATTATATGTGTATATCTACATATAGACACATGCATGCATACATATATATGTAATTATACATATTATTATCTTTGGCAGGGCATCTACCTACCCAAACCTAAGCTATCAATGCTGTTTCTGTGGATTTTAGGAGTCTAACTAAATTGATGGGAGAGAGACACGTGCCCTGTATCTGCATGTGTTTCCAAGCAGCTCCAGCTCAGTGATAACTTATGGGCATACAGCACTGTTTAGCATCTTCTGGGTGTTCCATTTTGAGATTACCGAGTGTTGAACACTTTGAAAAGACTAAGATTTCTCTGACAAAAGGCAGCACATAGAGAGACAAAATGAGAAGGTTTTGCAATTTTATAGGCCTGTGTGAAAGAATGTTATAGGATTTGTACATGAGGAAATATGGGAACTCTGGGTATGCTAGAAAATAAAACAGGAGGCTATGAGTGGTATCACAAAAAATGGCATTTCCACAGTGAAGAAGATGAAGTTAGTGTCAAGCTAGCAACAGTGGCTATGAGAAATGTCATGGCCTCATTTGCATCGACAGGCGTATGAAGCCCTTGGAAAGTGGGTTAGTGAAGAAATAATGTGTGTCTTGTTTCTCTCTTAAGGATGCCAGATGCAGGGGCTTAGCACTTGGCCTAGATAAATGTTTATTGGTACTACAGTGAATATGTGTTGATATTGGTCCTTTGTATTAGAATACTATCTATAATCATGAAAAAATCTTTCATTTCTTTTTAATTTAATTTAAAATTTAGCCAGTCAGAAAAAAAAGATGCTTTGAGAGAAGAATGAGACAAGGTCTATCCCTGTACTCCTGCAATCCCTTCACATTCTGCAAACATAACGACATGAGATAGACTTTACACAACTTCTACACTATGATCCTATGTCTGGGATTGTGATCATTCTGGTTTGTAATGATTTAAAATTGAATATGGCAATTAAACATTTTGATTTATGTGATCTACCTACTTGGATAGATCAAAATATTTCTGAATATATTTAAATACTTTGAATATTTATATAGAAAAAACTTATTCAAATATGATAGTGAGCTGTTATTTACAATGCAGTCAGAAACTAGTTTGACTTTTAAAACAGACTTTACTAGCTGGAGAAACAGCCTGAATGTCAGGAAAGGACTTAATTGCTAGTGGAGAAGGTAGCAATGTCAATAAGTTCTGAAAAGCAAGGTTTGTTACAGGTAATCTATAATGTAGTAATCCCAGGAGATAATCAAGAGCTTACTATAAGTTGAAAATACACTGGATACTTGGCAAAGCACTTGAAGAAAAATCTTTCAGGTGGAAAAAACAAGTAGAAAATTAAATGGGAGCCTAAACAAACACCTGGTCCTAAACTGCACTTGATTAAATTGAATACGGAAAATATACGTAAGTTTAATTGTGCTTTTTAAGAAATAATAGCAGTCAGTAATATATTTGTCTAGCAATTTTTATTTTTCTCAAAGTGCTTGCATATTTGCCATATTAGAATCGCCCAGCCTACAGAGATACTCTTTCATAACAATATATTGCATATGTCTATAGGACCTAGAACAAGTGTTACTAAAATTTTAAAAGGTGACGAATAAGGTGTATCACTATCGTATTTCTTTTGTTATATACATCCTAACATTGCTTATATCTATTATTACATTATTATTATTCTTCAGTAAGGGAAAGGTTTTAATATATATCCAAAACTATAGCCCCGCAGTGCCTAAAAAAGAACCTGGTATATATTGAATATGAAAAAATTAATTTCCATATGTAGGGATAAATGAATGTAAGATAAAACACATAACAAACACCACCTACAGGAGTCACAAACAACATTGAGAGCACTCATAATACAACAACTTTTTTGGAGATAAAAACTATTTAACATTTTTCTTTCAGAGGAAAAAACAGTCCCATCTTTTCTGGCTTAGTATTTAGGGAGCAAAACCAAAAAAGTTTGTGAAAAGAAGATATTATAGTTTACTGACTTATTTTGAACTGCTCTATCTTTATATTTAATAAACATAACTTAAATTAAAGTTTGTATTTCTTTGTTTAAACTTTACTGAAAACGCCATTTATTTGCCTACCTTGTGCACCTACTACAAACTTAAACAACACCTACTAGTCACTTAAGGCCTTCTTAGGACTTTGATTTATCTTTGTTCGTGATGACTCTATTTTTAAGATGGAAAAAATAAGATTTGCAATAGTTGTATTCATTCATAGAAAGCTTCACATTTCTTTTCTCAAATAAGTATAAAATCCATTGATAATCCCTGCCAAAACAGAAGACTGTTTTTTTCTGAAAATAAGTGAAACTGGGTTTTGTATAAAGGTTTCCTATATTTAATTACATTATATCATATGCTGTTTATGTAAGCACTACTAGAGGCTGTCACTACTCAGAAAATTCATCTTTCTTAAAATGGTCAACATATGTTCATCAAAATATTTTTAAATCATCTTTAAGGACAAATTATTTCTTCATTTTCATTTGAAAACAACATCGAGATTCCTCAAAAAACTAAAAATAGAACTATCATATAATCAGCAATCCCCTTCTGAATATTCATCCAAAAGAATTGAAATCAGGATCTCAAAGAGATATCTGCACTCTTACATTCATTGCAGTATTATTCACCGTATCCAAGATTTGCAAACAAATCAAAAGTCCACTGACAGAATGAAAAAACAAACAAGCAAACAAAAAAGTGGCATATATAAAATAGAAAACTATCAGTCTTAAAAAAAGTATGGTCATCAGAGTAGATGACAACAAGGATGAACCTGGAGGACATTACCGTAAATGAAATAAACCAGTCACAGAAAGACAAATACTACATGATTTCACTTATATAAGGTATCTAAATTAATCAAATTCATAGAATCAAAGAATAGAATGGTAGCTGCCAAAACTAGGGGGTGGGGAAGGAAATGGGGAGTTACTAATCAGCAGGCATAAAGTTTCAGTCAAGACGGCTGAATAGGCTCTGGAAATCTATTGAGCATTGAACCTACAGTCAACAATAACGTATTGTATACTTAAAAATTTAAGAAGCTAGATCTCATGTTAAATGTCCTTACTACAATAAAAGGATTAAAATCCTTTTGATTTTAATCCCAAAATAAAATTGGAAATAATTTAATTCCAAAATAGAATTAAAATCAAATAGTGTTCCTATGGTCTAAATGTTTGTATGCCCTCCAGATTCATATGTTGAAACCTAATTGCCGGTGTGATAGTATTAAGAGGTGAAGCCTTTGAAAGTTGATTAGATTGTGAGATTGAAGGTCTGATGAATGGGATTAATGTCCTTATAAAAGAGGCGGCAAGGAGTTTCTTTGATCCTTTCATGATGCAAGGACACAGCAAAAATTGTTGGTCTATGAGGAGCAGGTCCTCACCAGACACTAAATTTGCCAACACCTTAATCTTGGACTGTGCAGACTCCAGAACTATTAGCAATAAATTTCTGTCATTTACAAATTGTTCAGTTTATGGTCTTTTGTTAAAGATGCCTGAACAGACTAAGAAAAGTATCGTTACATTTTCTTCACCTTTCAGCCAAACTCTTATACATATCTATATGCGTATACATACACATAACTGTACATGAATTCTCACATCTTCATTCTTCTCTCTCCATCAACTCTGCTTTCTTCTATGCTAGCCTCTTTCCAAGCAATTTGTTCCACATTGTGAAACTTCCCTTTGTCACTTCGAGCTTATGGCTTCCTTAGCACTCTTGGTCAGTAAAAGAATTGTGATCTTGCCTTAGTTACTTAGCTCCCACTTCATACAATCACTGTATCCAAGGAGTGATACAGGAGATAGAGTAGACATACATAGCCCAGCTTGGGTCTTATATACATCTTTATGACATGAAAGACAGGGTCATGCGACTGATAGCTTCACCAATTACATAGGATAAAAGAGAGGCAGGTTACCAAAGAAGGATACAAGGAAGCCAGTACAGTTGGCCCTCCACATCGATGGGTACACTGAACATGTACAGACATTTTTATCTTGTTATTCCCTAAACAATACAGTACAACAACTATTTACATAACATTTACATTTTATTAGGTATTATAATCAATCTAGATATAATTTAAAGCACATGGGAGGATATGCATAGATTATAAGTAAATATTACCCCATTTTATATAAAGGACTTGAGCATCTATAGATTTGGGTATTCACAGGTGATCCTGAAACCCATATCCCACAGACACTAGGGATGACTGTATATAGACAATACACATTTCATGTATTCATTTTCCAGTTTCACATCTTGGCTAAAACTCATAATTCTATAAATTTATATTATATGTACTCAATGACTTTAAGAACAGCTTATTCCAAACTAGCTTTGATGTGGTCACCACAGCTTTTGTAAAAATGTTATTGTACATTTTCTAAAATATTTATTTTTCTAGCACAAAGAGAATAATCTTGTATTTCTTATACTCCAGAATTAAAGGAGATTAAGATATAGGAGGGTAGTATTATTTAGGACATTCAATTTAACTCACATTGAAAATGGAGAGGAGTAAAGATTTACATAAATCACATAGAGTAGTTTCTACCCAGCTTGTCAAAGCCAATGGTGCCTGCCAGTCTACATTTATTTTCCCATTCTAAAATCATTCCTAAAAGGCAATGTGTCATTCAACTTAAGAGTACAGTCACTGTAAATATCCAGTACCCCCAAAACTCCTTACAGTATCATATGCCTAAAAATGATCAAGCACTGCAGAAATAAATGTATCATGCAATATATTTTTAAATGCTTTTTAAATACTAAGAAGATTTAATCAGATAAGTAACATTGTAGCTAAAAAAAGCTAGTCAAATTGAATGGAATAACTCAGTGTTACTTAAAAATGAAAGAACGTTTTACTATGCACCATGTCTAAGAAGAAAGGCAGGTGACTTAATTATGAATCTGAACTTCTTGAGCTTGACATTTATCTCCTTGGTGCATGATTTTTTAAAGCAGCAACCCATGCAATATGATAAAGGGATGCTAAACTACATAAACTCACATACACACAAGATACCAACTAAGAGCCCAATTCAATTATTGATAAATTACCAGGAGAATTTTGCCATAGAGAGAACCTATTACCTTTACACTAAATATGCAAATAATGTAATACACTCATTGAAAGAGGAAAGAATAAAGATTCTAGACAAACTGTCTGTCACGAAATGTCATGCATTTCCATATTCTTATCAAACTGCTTTGATTTCATTATTAAAGGTTATAATACTATTCATTTTTATACTTATTAATCCCCATGACACAGAAAAGTCAAGTAAAATAAAAGGCTGAGATCACACACATGACCTTGGTTGTCCCTACAAAGCATTCTTCTTAACTCACAAATTTTCTCATGAATTTCAGATTTGTGGTAAAGTACATGGTAGGATATGCATAGATTAAATGTAAATATTACCCCATATTATATAAAAGACTTAAGCATCTATAGATTTGGGTATTCACAGGGGATCCTGAAACCCATTCACAGGGGATCCTGATGAGCACTTGGGCTGTTTCCACATCCTTGCAATAGTGAATTGTGCTGCCATAAACATTTGGGTGCATATGTCTTTATTATACAATGACTTTTGCTCTTTTGGGTAGATGCCTAATAGTGCTATTGCTGGATTGAATGGTATTTCTATTTTTAGCTCTTTGAAGTATCTCCATATTCTTTTCCACAGAGATTACACTAATTTGCAGTCCCACCAGCAGCGTAAGAGTGTTCATGTCTCTCCGCATCCTCGCCAGCATTTGTTGTTCGGGGATTTTTTGATAGAGACCAATCTCACTGGGGTTAGACAATATCTCATTGTGGTTTTGATTTGCATTTTCTTGATTAGAGATGTTGAGCATTTTATCAATCAATAATCATTGATTATTCTGTCTTCTTTTGAAAAGTTTGTGTTCATTTCCTTTGCCCATTTATTGATGGGGATGTTTGATTTTTTTCTTGTTGATATTTTTACATTATAGATAGATTCTTGTTATCAGCCCTTATCAGATGTGTAGAGAGCAAATATTTTCTCCCATTCTGTAGGCTGTCTATTCACTCTAATGATAGTTTCCTTGGCTGTGCAAAAGCTTTTTAATTTGATCAGATCCTATTTATTTATTTTTCTTGCTGTGGTGATTGCTTTGGGCGTCTTCTTCAAAACTTTGTTGCCTGGGCCGATGTCTGAAAGAGTCTTCCCGACATCTTCTTCTAGAATTCTTAAGGTTTCATGCCTTAGGTTTAAGTCTGTTATCCATCTTGAATTGATTTTTGTGAAAGGTGAGGGGTGGGAATCCAGTTTCATTCTTCTGCATGCAGCTATCCAGTTTTCTCAGCACCATATATTGAAAAGAGATTTTTTTTTTTCTCAGTGTATATTTTTGTCTGCTTTGTCAAAGTTTAGATTACCATATGCAGATGGTTTCATCTCTGGATTCTCAGTCCTGTTCCCAAGGTTTGTGTCCCTGTTCTTGTGCCAGTACCAGTACCATGCTTTTTTAGTTGCTATAGCCGTGTAGTACAGCTTGAAATCTGGTAGACAAACACTTCTGGGTTCCACAAGAGGGAGCTTGCATTCATTTTTTCGCTCCCTAATCTTAAGCCATAGTTTCACAACCCTTTGCTTTTAGTCATCTTGTTTAATTTGAATGTGCTTAATTTGAATGTGTTCTTGTCAGTTGAAATATGTCTAATGTCATAGAGGCAAGAATAAATGATGTCACATTTTTTATCACTATTAATTAGAAATATTTGTCCCCTGAGCTCTGATAATGCTTTAATTGTACTTCCATTGTTATCCATATTTCATGAAGCATCTATCTTTTCCAGACTATGTACTTAGATACTTTTGAAGCAAAGATGAAGATGATTTTAATCAGGTTTGCTTTGGTTAAGAAAATCCTAATTTTGAGAGAAAGACATACACCTATAGAAGTAACTGGTAAGATTGATTACACAAAACTTGTAAGGGTGCTAAAGAGAAGGCAATTATATTGGAAGTTTCACAAAAGGCTTAAAGGAAAGACTACCTGTATGACAGATCAGCTAAAGAGAATGACAGTGGTGGAAAAACAAAGTCTCAAACCCTCAGAATGCGTCCTGGGAAGAGAAGCTTATAAGAGTAGCTGGAGTAGAAAATATACTAAGTGTAGTACGGTGGTGGTTGGGAGAAAAACAATGGAGTAGCCTACAAAGGCTACAGTAAGAGAATACCACAGACTGATTGGCTTATAGGCAGAAATTTATTTTCTAACAGTTCTGAAAGCTGGAAGCCCAAGATCAAGATGCAGAAGTGGTTGGTTTTTGTTGAGGTTTTTCTTCCTGGCTCACAGACAGTTGCCTTCTCACTATGTCTTCACTTAGTCTTTTCTCTGAGTACACACTCCTGATGTCTCTTCACCTTCTTATAAGGACACCAGTCCTAATGGGTTAAGGCCACGGCCTTATAACTTCATTTTACATTAATTACCTCCATGAAAGCCCTATTTTCAAATATAATCAAATAGGTATTATGGCTTCAAAATATGGATTTTGGAAGTACACAATTCAGCTTATAACATATGTCAAAAGGTAATATGAAAAACATAAGCTGGAACAAAAATAAGATTAGCCTTATTCTTCATGCCATAGAGATAAAGCATCATTATAAAGGCAAACGATGGGAACCTCTACAGTATTTTGCATAGTGTAAGAACATGCTATCATATAGAAAGATTAACTCTGGAAGTAATATTTATAGATAATTAGAGAAAAAAGGATATAGGATCAGAACAACCAGTGGGAAAATTGTTGATTGCCTTTACCCCATTAAAAGATTGCAAGATCATTATCAGATTGAAGTGAAAGTAAATAATTGATTCCACAGATGTTTATCAATAAAGCTCACGAATTTTCCCTTAAACTGATTTATAAGCATTAAGGAGAGACAGGGTCAACATTTCCTCCCAAAGTTCTTATTTGAAGATTCAGGAAGACAATGGAGCAACTAAATCCATGTAAAACACGGATTTAGAAAATGAGGTTGTCCTAATTGCCTTTGGGGTATTCTTCATAAATTCTTTCCCTAGGCCAATGTCTATAAGCATTTTTTCAACATTTTCTTCTAGAATTCTTGTAGTTTCATGCATTAAGTTTAAGTCTGTTATCCACTGTGAACTGATTTTTGTGAGAGTTGAGAAGTGAAGATCCAGTTTCAGTCTTCTACATGCAGCTATCCAATTTTCACAGTACCATTTATTGAATAAGGATTATTTTCCCCAGTGCATGTTTTTGTCTGCTTCATCAAAAATTACATGGCTATATGAAGATGATTTTATAACTGGGTTCTCAGTTCTGTTACATTGATCCCTGTTCTTGTGCAAATTTCATGCTGTTTTAGTTATTATAGCCTTGTAGTATAGCTCGAAGTCTGGTAAATTGATGCCTCTCAATTTGTTCATTTTACTTAAGATTGCTTTTGCTATATGGGGTCTTCTCTGGTTCCATACAAAGCATAGAATGATTTTTTTGAGATCTGTGAAAAAATGATGTTGGTATTTTAATATGGATTGCATTGAATCTGTAGATCACTTTGTATAGTTTAGACATTTTAACAATGTTGATTCTGCCTACCCATGAGCATGCTATGATTTTCTACCTGTTTAGTTCCTCTGGTATTTCCTTCCTCAGTGTTTCATAGTTGTCCCTACAAGGCCTTTTACCTCCTTAATTAAATAGATTCTTAGGTATTTTATTTTCTTTGTTGCTATTGTGAAGGATACTGAGTCTTTGATTTGGTCCTCAGTTTAACTGTTGTTGGCATACAGGAATGCTACTGATTTGTGTATATTGATTTTGTAACCTGTGACTTTGCTGAATTTATTGATTCCAGTAGTCTCATGACAAAAATCTTTGTGGCTTTCTAGATATAAGATCATATCATCATCAAAGAGCTATAGTTCGACCTCGTCTGCCCCCATTTGGATGTCTTTGATCTCCTTCTCTTGTCTAATTCCTCTGGCTTAGACTTCCAGCACTGTGTTGAGTAGAAGTGCTGATAGAGCATAACCTTGTCCAGTTCCAGTTCTAAGTGGGATGCTTTTAATTTTTTCCTGTCCAGTATGACATTGGCTTTGGGTTTGTCATATATGGCTTGCATCATTTTTAGGTCAGTGGTATCTATGACTATTTTGTTTAGCATTCTTATCATAAAAGGGTGCTGAATTTTGTCAAATGCTTTTTCTGCATCTATTGAGAGGAACGTATGGTTTTAATTTTTATTTCCATTTATGTGGTGAATTACATTTATAGATTTGTGTATGTTGAACCATCTCTACATCTCTGGGCTAAAGCACACTTGGTTGTGATGGACTATTTTTTGGATAAGCACCTGAACTTGGTTTGGTAAGATTTTGTTGAGAATTTTTGCATCTATATTCATAAGAGATACTGGTCTGTAAGTTTCTTTTTTTGTTGCCTCCTTTCCTGGTTTTGGTATCAGGGTGCTGTTGGCTTCATAAAATGTGTTGGGGAGGATTCCTACCTTCTTGATGTTGTGGAATAATTTCTGCAGGATAGGTACCAGTTCTTCTTTGTAGGTCTGGTAAAATTTGGGTCAGGCACTTTTATTTTTAGGAAGGTTTTTAAATACTGCTTCAATTTTGATACTTGATATTGGTCTGTTCAGGAATTCTATTTCTTCCTGAGGCTGTGTATTTCTAAGAATTTTTTCACTTCCTCCATGTTTTCAAGTTTATGTGCATAGAGGTATTTACAATATTCATAGAGGATATATTGTATTTCCATGGTATCAGTTGTAATTTCTCCTTTTTCGTTCCTGATTCAGCTTAGTAGAGTCCTTTATTTTCTACTTCTCGTTAATCTAGCAAGAGACATGTCAATTTTGTTTGTGTTTTCAGAGTACCAATTTTTGGACTTGATAAAATTCAAAAGCTTCCACACAGCAAAGGAAAGCAAACAGCCAACCTACAGAATGGGAGAAAATATTTGCATGCTACACATCTGATAAAGGGTTGATAACTAGAATCTATGTAGAACTCACAAAAACCAGCAAGAAAACAATCAAACAACCCTATCAAAAAGTAGGCAAAAGACATGAACAGAAACTTCTCAAAAGAAGACAGACTAATAGCCAAGAAACATATGGAAAAATGCTCAATATCTCTAATTATCAGGGAAATGCAAATCAAAACCACAATAGATATCACTTAACTCCAGTGAGAATGTCCTTTATCAAAAAGTCCCAAAACAATAAATGTTGGTGTGGATATGGAGAGATAGGAACACTCGTACGCTGCTGGTGGGACTGCAAACTAGTACAATCTCTGTGGAAAGTAATATGGAGATAACTCAAAGAACTACAGTTAGAACTACCATTTGTTCCTTATACATTTTGATTTCAAAGTAACCAATTAGTTGATGAGAAGTTGATGAAGTTCTTCATAGAAAAATTTCAAGAAGTAAGTTTGAAAAATTGGTAAAATTAAAGAGCTACCCTTTTGCAAATGTTAATAAAATAACCAATCTAAGCAACTATCATCAATCACTGTTAAACTTATAGGTGAAAGATTGATGGGGAAGTTGTCAACAAATAATGCTGATAACACCTATATTTACTGTTCCATATAAACAGCATTAAAATTGAGATAACCAGACAGTATGTGTCTCCTTAATGGTACAATAGGAAGTTTACAAGATAGTCTGCACATTTATTTTTACCAATGAATTGCAAATGAATATAATGTAGCCTTTATGTCTAAGCACTATTTTGCAGAGTCATGAGGACAGAAATACAGGCACACCACAATGGAGGATATTGCCAAATCAAGAATGTGACAGAGGCAATAGGACAATGACTTAAGTCAATAGGTTCCTCTGCAAAAAGTGATATAAATATAAAAATAAAGATAAAGAAATGGGAACTCCTATTAATTAGAAGAGGTTTAAAATACATAGTAAACTATATGCAATGTGGGCATCAATCTGTATCCTGACAAAAGCCCCAAGCATAAAAACATATTTAGTGAAGTAATTAGAAAATTTTGGACATGGATAAAAATAAAATATTAAGAAATTATATTTAATTTTGTTACCTGTGTTACATTGATAGTAATCCTATCTTTTAGATTTACTGACCAATCAAAGATAGAATGATAACAAAGAATTTGCTTAAAATGGGGATGGATAGATAAAAATCAGATTAGTAGTGTGTTGACAACTACTGAAGTCAGATTATGACTAACTGAGATCTATTATTCCACTCCCACTATTCTTGTTTATGTTGGAAAAATAAATAGACAGCCTGAGATTTGCTGTATTTTGCTCACTAACCATAATTTTCTGAACTCTGCACTAAATTAGCATTCATTCATTGGTATGAATTAATTAAAACAAATACTGGTAGCAATTCAGGTTTTTGAAAGTTTATTTCTATTGCCTTGTGGTGAGGTTTTTTGTATTTTGCAATTATAAAATTGGTATTAGCCTTCTCTGAAGAATCTTGCAGACAAAAAGTGGTATGAAGTGCACACAAATAATTTTATACACTGGTGAAGACTTAATTAAATTTTGTATATATAAATAAGTAGCTTCCAAATATTCATAACGATTTGTGCTGCAATGCTATCTTGTTTTTTTTATATATTTGAGCTCTAATACATAGCAAGCCAAAAAGGTGATATTTCCCCAAGATATTTCTGGCTTTAATCCAGTTGTATTATACTGCCTGATAATCATAATCCAGGCATTATAATCAAAAATTGTCAGGTGTAACAACCCAAAAGGAAGACATATTTTTATTCTAGTTTAGCTTCAGTTTGAAAAACAAATGGCTATTAGGCAGCTTCAAAGACAATTAACCTAATGTAATGAAAGTTCAAAACAAAGCACTAGTCTTGTGCCAACAAGCTGATTACAGAACACGAACACGGGAATTTAAGGACTTACGGGAGATAAGAAGGGGTTCTTTGTCCAGAAGCAGTCCAAGCACCTGCCAAAATGTCAACACTCCAGATGAAAGGAATTTTGAGGTCAGAATGAAGTTTGAGAAATTGGTCCGATAACTATCCAACAAAAATCCGTTTCTGAATCTCAGATAGTAAGCTTTTACAAACAGAAACAGAAAAAGTAGTCATGGAGAGATACTTGAAATTTCAGGCTATCACTCCTTTAACTAGCAAATTGACATCAAGCACACTAAGACACTCTGAGTTAGTATAAGATAGAGGAAAAAGATTCTCCAAAGCTTAGCAGTGCAGTTTTAGCATAAAGTGTCACTGGTAATACGTTATTTGTAGAGCCTTCAAGAAGACGCAAAAAGCAACACTATTTAGAAGGGCAGTGTTGAGGTCACTTTATATGGCTTTCCTGAAAATATCAGCAAAGGTAACCTGAGAAGACATGGAGAAAAATTAACATTGTATAAATTTCATTTGACTGTACAATTTGGTAATTTAGAAGTTAAATAGAGGAACTAGGGTGAAATTTGGAAAGAAGGGCAGAGAAACATGCATGGGCTGCATTGTATTTAAATTATTCAACTTCAGCTTTAAAAAAGATCACTAAAGCTTCTGCATACCAATTGTTGTAGTTTCTATTTTGTCTACTTTACCTGTTGGGCCCATTCATGGGTTATCTCACATTCTTCAGAATCTATCTATAACCTATTTTTATCTGTATATGATTCATATTATATCTTCCTGTGATTAAAAAATCCAGTTGATCCTTTTTCTCTGATTACTTACATGATAGTTTTTTGTCTTTGTCTCCCCTCAAAACTGAGCAAAATAATTACCTCATAGCTTAAAACTTCATTAATAAAAAATACATGTTACCACGTGCTTTTAAAATACTATTTTAAGTTCTAACATCACTCTAAATTTTAAGACACCAACAAGATTGAAAATCCACTCATTCCAATAAAATTGGAAGATTTTAGTATAGTTGACAACTTTGTAGTAGTTTATATATCTAGATAAGAAATATTGTTCATTTGTATGCTCCATCAAATTAAAGAGCTTGTTTAAAAGGCCACAACTCTGTTAAAATGGAAGCAGCAGCAAATTTCTGGAACTTTGCCCAGAAGAACTCATACTTTGAAGTTTTTTGTTCATTTGTCTTGCTTTGTTTTTGTTTGTTTTTTAAAGTCTATAAATTTGGATAAACCAAGCATATTTGTGTCTGACATTTCTAGTTTTCTTGTCCTTGAATTCTAGTGTAGATTGTTCCCAAATACATTGAAATACATTTATTAGAATTCATCTTCACTTAAACCTCACTTTTCAGTTCTATTTTCTTTAGAAAGAAAAAAATAAATGTTGCAACAGCTGTCAACCCCTACTGGTAATCTATTTTCAGAAAAGTCTCATCATATTGTCCAAGAAGAAATTATCTTCTAAATGCAATGACACTTAAAAGTTTTCAAAGTACTTTTAATATTTTACCAATATGTTCGCTCAGTTCCTAATTATTTTTGGATCCTGCTGAGTAAATTTCTCAGCTTTTTAGTATGGTGATTTGCATTCCTTCTCACATCTGGGTGCTTTTTCTGACTTTTCTTTTACATTATTTGGATTGACATAGAACTCTCAATTTTCTCCTCTTAAGAAGACATGATAAAACTTTTCTTAAAAATGAAAATTTTCTGCAAACTTGTAAGTCGTCTCTAGATAACTTATTTTTACATACTTGAAAAACACATCAATAGATAATGTTTTGCTTTTATTGTCAAAGAAAGTTGTCTCTTGGATTTTATTTTCCACCCCAGACCTCTGCTCTGGTAGAGCCCATGGCCAGAGCCTTATCTTCCAACTCTATTCGGCAATAATAAGTGCTATTGTTTGAATGGTTTTCTCATCCAAAGTTAATGTTGTACTTCATCCGTGTTGCAGTGATATTGAGAGTTGGAGCCTTCTGAGAGATAATTAAGTCACAAGGGCTCTGTCCTCATGAACAGAATTGAGTGCCCTTACAAAAGGTAATAGGGAAGTTAATTTGGCCATCTTCTAACCCTTCTGCCTTCTGCCACATGAAGATAAAGGACAAGAAGGCCTTCACCAGATATCAAATGCTTCAACCTTGATTTTGGACTTCCCAGCCTCTAGAAATGGGAGAAATAAAATTCTATTACTTATAAATTATCCAATCTGTTATGCTTTTTTATAACAGCACAAATGGACAGAAATTGATATCTAGAACTGGGGTGTACTTTGAAACATATGCTGGAAAAAGCCTGTATTTCTGTGATTACCCTTAATGCTCCAAAATTAGTCCAAAATAAAAACTTAAAAAGTGGATCAAGATGTATTTTATCCTCTTATTTTGTGATAGATCTTGTCTAAAATTGGTATTATTTCTTACTTAAATGCTTAGTAAAGTTCACCAGTGAAGTTATCGGAATTTTGGACAGTTTGTGAGAAAATGTGTATTTATGGATTTATGGATTTTAATCTCTATGTTACATAGATGATCCTATGCATTTTCTAATTTTTGGATCATTTTGGCAATTTGTCCATTTCACACATGTTGTTTAATTATTTAAAGTATAACATACAAATCTCTTAAAAATCCTTAAAACCATTAAGAAAGTTCTTAAATGTATTTGGTATTTTAATATTATTAAATTTAGCATATATTCTTGAATCACCTTTAATTATGGATTGTGTAATTCCTAGTTTTTATTTTTGCATTGATCAGTTAGCTAGAGTTTTATTACTATTATTTAAATAAACAGAAGTTGATTTCATTGATTTTCTATATTGTCTGCCCTATCCCTATTTTGTTGATTTCTACTCTTTCCTATTTTATTTCTTCCTCTTCTTACTTTCTATTTAATTTATTCTTCTTTTTTGTAGATTCCTAAGGTAGGCAATGAGATCATCATTTTTAGAGTTTAATTTTATATCATAGAAACATGTAGGGCTGTAGATTTTTCTCTAAACCATAGCTTTAGAGAAAATATGTACATTCCATACATATTGATACATTGTGATTAGTTGACAATAGATTCTATTTTTTTAATTTCCTTTTTCACCTGTTTGTTATTGAGGCTATCTATAAAAGACCACATATAAAATATAATAAGAAAATCTGGTGAAAATATAAGAACTAGAAAACAATACTTTAGGGAATTGCTAGCATAATGTTGCTACTATCAGAAGAAATCAACTTTAATAAAAATGAATATATTATAAGCACTAATAGATCATCAGTTAATAAAAGATTAGCAGTACATATGGACTGTGTAGGAATCCTGATGAAGTATCCATTAAACAAGGTGATCCTAAAATACATAAAGAAAAATATGAATGGATATTTAACACTGCCACACACACACAAAACAGAAAATTTTCCCTAGGGCTGCAGAGTTTTATTATGAAAATAGAATAAAACCTTTGTAATTGTAAGGTAAACATAAATAGAAAAATGAAATCTAATGACTTCTTTTCATTTAATCCACGTTTTTAGAATTAAATTGTCAATATTAATTGTAACAATGAGAACATCACAAAGTAAGATTTTATATATGATTCATGCAGCCCAGGGGTCAAAACTAGAGTGAGTTAAATACAACTCTCATGGCAGTCTATTAAAGACAGATTAATATATTGTAAACTGTGGTGAGATAAGTTAGCCTAGTTTTCTCTAAAAGTGATAAATTAAGGAACCACAAAGTAATAAAGATATAGATAATTTCATAAAATATTAACAAATGATAAATATAAATCAAATTCTTTAGCAATAGGAGTATATAACTTTTTTATAAGCACATGTGGTTTACTTCTGTAACAGATAGTCACCTCTCCTCCCATAGATATGGAAGTACAAAATCAAGAGTGGGGAATATGTAACAGGGAATAGCCTAGAAGGAAAAAAAAAAGCAGCAAGAATGTTTTCTGTCTCTTTCAAACTTCCTCCACTCTTTTCTTTGAGAACTGAAGCCTGAGTCCCTACCTAAGGCCAGTGGTAGGGAGGAAGAGGGAGATTTTTTGTTCTTATCCCAGGTGGAGCCACCAGCCCCCAGGTGGGTGGCTGGCTGAATTCACAGTTTTTGTCCTTGGCAGAGATGGGACAATTAGAATAGTTAACCCTGGTAATTGCCTGATGCTGAGAATCCAACCTTTAAAAGCTATGTATTTCTGCTTACGTGCAGCAAATTTGGATTTTGAGACAAGAAGGTCTACCATTTTTCCTCCTCTGCCAGCAAAGTAAAATCTCTTTCTTTGTCCACCAAATACTTGTCTTCATTCTTCTGATTTGGCCTCATGGACAGGTGCTGAATTTTTGGTAACACTTCAATTGTTGTCCACATACTATACCACAAAAGAAGGCTAAATGTAATAAATAGAAACTGTTTCATAATCTACATACTTAGACATCAGTTAAAACTCATGACTCTAAAATGGCTTTTAAACTTTGAACATTAAAATATACTCATATATAAAATAAAGATAAAATTGAAATTAAAATCATGAAAAGTTTAGCAATAAAAACAATATAAATAAATAATTTTTATTTTTGAGCTAGCATCTCACTCTGTTGCCTGGGCCAGAGTGCAGCGACGTTATCATAGCTTACTGCAATTTCAAATTCCTGGGCTCAAGCATTCCTCCTGCCTCAGGCTCCCAAATAGCTGGGACTAGAGGCATCAGCCATGGCACAGCACTGTCCAAATACAACAATTTGAAGTAATGTATTTAGAACAGTACATAGAGGGAACTATGCCTTGTAAAATGCAAATATAAGGAAATACTTCATATTAACTTTAGCAATTATCTCAGAACATAGGAAAAATAAAAAAGATTGCATCAAATCAGGTAAAAGTAAGAAAGGCTCATTCTGAAAAATTAAAAGAATAATTATCATAACTGGAGTATGCTAATAATTGTTTAAATGAAATTTATAGCCAAAGCAAGTGATCTTGTTGATTTGAAGAAAAGATGTAATTCTCTATCACAAAATGGAGTTAAAAATCAAATGTTCCAAAACCTCTTTGTCATGTGTCATAATCATTTGTCCAAAATTAGGTTAGTACCATGAGTTTATTTTACACTGTTTCCCTCCATCTTTTCACAATAGACTTAATTATTCTCTCTTCTATGATTATAACTTTACTATATAGCTTCTTAATCATAATGTTTGCTAAATGCTCTAACACATATTAAATACTATGTTGACCTTTTGCACAATTAACATACTGAATTTTTCTTTTTTGTTCTTTTTCAGATCTATTTTTTAATTCCCCTCATGTCTTCTTCTATGTTAGATTCCTTCTTTGGTTTGCTGGAGTACTTATTTATTTAAGTTTTTTTTTTCTTTTCCTAGAAACTATATGTGATATATACATTTTCTTCATTTTAGTCTAAAAATTATAAATGCATTTTCCTAAGAACTCTGAGAGTATCTTCTGGTAACTTCTAGAATCCACTCTTGCTAAAAAGAAGTCTACTGTAAATCATATTTTATTTGGTTTTGTTGGTAGCTTATATATTTACTTTTAAATTACCTCCTTGATTTGGAATTGTATCCAGTATTTTAAAATCAATTTTTTCGGTTTATTACTCTTCTCTTTTCCTTTTTTTTGCTAATTTTCATAGCATATCTTGCAACATTTAGGTTTATTTTTATTTATATTTGAAAGGATCTGTGGACTCCTGGAGGTACAGTCAGCCATCTGTATTCACCAATTTCACATTCTCAAATTCAACTAACCCCAAATTTTTCAAAACGTATTTGGAAAAAAAAAATACAACAATGAAAAATACAAATAAAAACAATATAATACCTATTTACATAGCATTTACATTGTGTTAGCTATTAGAAGTAATCTAGAGATAATTTAAAGTATAAGGGAGGATGTGTATAGGTTATGTGCAAATAGTACACCATTTTATATAAGGCATTTAAACATGTGTGGATTTTGGTGTCTGTGGGATTCCTGGAACCAATTTCCCATGAGTACTGAGGGATGATTGTACTGGTTTTCACTACCATTCCTCTGCTAATTCTCTGCTCTTAATACAGCTCCTTTCCAGCTTGCACATGTGCCTACGGCATGTTTCATAATGGGTCATTTAAGAGTGTAAAATGGATCGCAAACAAACATGTCAAAATGAGGAGAATACAGCTTAGGTATCAACTTTCCAGCAGAAATATGCCAATCGACGGTGGATCTCTTAATAGTTTTTGTAAAGCAATTTTCCAATTTATGCCTAGGGTAACTCAAACTTTATAACAGTCCTTGAGTCAATTACATTGATTTCTACAACTCTTATTCCCCAGTTGCAACATGGATCTTTCTGTACATGTTCTGAAATGAGGTCTTGTTGGCATTAGTTTGTTGATCATGGGATCCTATATTTCTCCTGTTTTCCAAAAATTCATCAGTTTGGGCAACTGATATCATTCATATTCCATCCATTTTAAATGTATTCTTCTTTGTATATAATCATCATGTTACTAATATTTTCAAGCAGCAGGGAAGTAAATCTATTTGATCACACCATCATCTTAAATTGGACATCTATACTCCTTATTTTATTTTATTTATTTTGTTTTTTGAGACAAAGTCTTGCTCTATTGCCCAGGCTAGAGTGCCATGGCATGTGCCTAGCTCACAGCAACCTCAAACTCCTGTTTCAGCCTCCCAAGTAGCTGAGACTACAGGTGTACACCACCACATCAGGCTAATTTTTTTTCTATTTTTAGTAAAGACAGGGTCTTGCTGTTGTTAAGGATGGTCTCAGACTCCTGACCTCAAGCAATCCTCCCGCCTTGGACTCCCAAAGTGTTAGGATTACAGGTGTGAGCCATCATGCCCGGCCTATACTCCTTATTTTAAAGCTAATATTTTGGAAAGACTCAATAGTATCTCCTGTTAGTTTAATCAATATGTGGAAACACTTCCAACTTCTGGATATGTGACAAACTTTCTTCCATATTTTTCACTATTTTTTATCCAAATTTGCACACAAACGTGTATGATCTGTGTGTATAGGTATTTTCATTGGAGTTTGGGAATGTCAAAGGTGTTTATTATTATATTGCTCTATTACTTATTAGCACTTTTGAAGTTTTCCTTGTTTTCTGCCTAAAATGGTCACCAGGTCATTCATTTCTACAAGAAGAAAGCTACAAGTAGCTTAAGTTTTAAAAACCACTGTCTGTGTGACAAGTAAAAATAATAAAAATTAGCCAGGCATGGTGGTGTCCACTGTAGTCTCAGCTACTTGGGAGGCTGAAGCAGGAGGATGGCTGGAGTCTAAGAGTTTGAGGTTGCAGTGAGCTATGATAGTGCCACTGCATTGTAACTCAGGTGACAGAGTGATAACATGCCTTAAAAAAATTAAAAATACAATATGTAAATAAAATAAGTAAAAAAAAAAGCAAATATAAAATGTTATTTAGAAAATAATTTCTAAATCAAAGTTCTTGCCACAACAGCAGGATAAAGTCCTAAAGCTTTATGAAAATGATCTATGAATTTTAACTTTTAGTCACCTTTAACTTAAGGTAACTCTAAATTTTTCGGTAAAATTTGGACAAGTCATGATATTGTTGTTTTTTTAAAGGAATTTCTTATTTTTCAGACAGACAGTCTCACTATGTTGTCCAGGCTAAACCACAGTGGCTATTTCCAGGTCAGTCACAGCACACTACAGCCCCAAACTCCTGGGCTCAAGCAATCCTCCTGCTTCATTCTCCCAAGTAGCTAGACCTATAAACACGTGCCACTGTGCCTGGTTTGTAACATTATAATTTTGGACCCTAGTTCCAACTGTGGAAAAAATGCATGCAAATATAGTAAAGGGGGTAAGATTTACATTTCTTGTTATCAAAGCTAATGGTAAGTGGTTTGTACTTCAAAAAATCTTACCTTTTATTAAAAGCAATACTAATCAGTGGGACAAATATGAAAATTGTACTAAAAGTAAGAATTAAAAAACATTCTGTATAAATTTTGTTTAGTCATATAATGACTGTGAAGCAAAAATATTTTTGTATATTTTGTGATATGTTGAACTTTGTTTTTTTTAATAATCATAAATTTGGCTATTATTTCTTCTTCATTAAATGGAAGCTGAATTTATGAGCATGGTTAGCAGTGAAATTTCTATCTGTTTTATAATGGTTGATATATATTTGTTTGATATAAATTAAAAATGAATTATTTGAATTAAATTCAATCTTCTTTAAAAAATAGTCTTAAAAATATTTCTACAGTGCCAACTTGCAAATACAGAATGGTAGCATTTTAGCATGTTCAACTATTCTATGAAACAAATGTCTAATACGTTACTTTTTTGGTATATCACTATTGAAATGAAACATGAAATCATTAACATATTAAAGACATGTATTTTGCTTGTTAATGTAGTTTTACAAGTTGAACTTTTAAAAAGAATTATATTAAATCCTTCTATACAGAGAGTTTTGTCAAAGTCTTGTTTTTCAAATTTTAAACTGTGCTTATTTTGTTGATTTAAGTCTCACTTTAATTGATTTGCTAAAATATGATTAATTTATTTTTATTTCCACTTAGAATATTCAAATTTATTGATGATATTTCTACTCTCTAGTGGCCATTTGGTGAATTCTCTTAGTTCGTAGTGTAATAATAATATAGACCCCTCTCTTTCAAAATTGTGCTCACTTAGGCACTTAGATGTGTTAATTTTACTTTGGCACCTTTTGTAAACTAAAGGCAACAATGTCCAGGCATATGTTTCTAAATTTTTCCTTTAATACCAATATTTCTTTTCTTGGCTCTCCTACATTTCTAAACTTCTGTCAAAGCTAAGTCTCTGTCTAACCCATTACATAATGCTCTGATGGAGTGCTATTAACTAATAGAAACAAGACAAAAGAGAGAAATTTATGCCATTATATGGTTTATTAATTTCATGGACATGACCAGAAAATTTGGAAAAACCAACATTTCAGTTCCTTATATGTTCTTAGACACAAATATGTGGCTTTACAATGCCATTTACAATAGATAAAAGTAATGATAACAACTCACAATCTGTTTTGTTCTTATTCCAGATTTCACTGGATTCCCACTTTTACTCCCCTCAGGGAAATTTCCAGGGCCCTGTCTATTCCCTTTGTAATTATTTTATTTTATTTTACTATGAGTAGCGCTTGCTATTTTACACAACCTCATTTACTGCCTATTCAGACCTTCCTTGTCCCTATTACCAACTGGTTTTCTTTTTCATATGTGCAAAGTGATCAAAACTACAAAATTATAAATTCAATTCCTATGAATTCTTATATACCCCAAATGGATTAAACCACCCTATTTGTTTTTTTTGTCTATAAACCTGGTGTGTATTTTTTAATTGCAAGACTTCTTTTTTTTTTTTGCTAATATTATCAAATCTTCTTCCTACTTGAATACAATTTGTGACTAACTGAAGTATAAAACAAAGAATGAAGCATACATGCAAAGATATAGATCTACTCTGTGCTGTATTAGCATTTCTATATTATTATCTTGAACCATTTCTTGTTGTTCTGTCATCTTATCTACACAAACAAATTCTTCCAGTGCCAGTGTGGACTTTGGAACTTCTGCTTCCTATCCAGGAAATACAGTAAGGTCTTAATCTGCTATTTTAAACAGCTGCTCTATCTCTTCACCTTAACTGAAACTGAGCTCTTCTCTAAAGAAGTCTTTTTCCTTGAAGTCCTGCCAAATGTGGTTCTCTTATTCCCTCTGTCATACACCTCAGAATTGCAAAGTGGGTTTGCTGTTCTACTTCCTCACTATTGCTGCTTCATGACATCATTCATTCATTAAATTAAGGAAAAAACTTTTTAATCCACAATTCTTTCTGACATTCTTTCCCATTTATTAAATATTTATAGATTTATAGACATCTTTTTTTTTTGGTGTACGTGTGTGTGTCTTTACTGAAGACTCTTGTGATAACTTTTTTACTGTGGTAAGAACAATTAACCTGAGATTTACCTGCTTAACAAATTTTTAAGCATACACTGTAACAGTATTGCTAATATAGGCACAATGTTGTACATCAGATATTCAGAACTTATTCATCATCTCACTGAAAGTTTCTACCTCTTGAAGAGCAACTTCCCATTTCCCCTTCCTGCTAGTCCCTGACTCTCATGATTGTCCTGTTTCTATGAGTTTGACTACTTTAGATTCCTCATACAAATGAAATCAATCATGCAGTATTAGTATTTCTGTGACTGACTTATTTCACTTAGTATAATTACCTCCTGTTTCATCTATGTTGTCAAATATGGCAGGATTTCCTTTTTCGTTAATGCCGAATAATATTCTGTTGCACGTATATACCATATCTTCTTTATTCATCTACTGATGAACATTTAGTTTTCCACCATATCCTGGCTATTGTGCATATTGTACTAAAAACATGAAACTGCAGATATCTCTTTGATATCCAAAATATATTTTGGATAGTAACTTCTACATTGTTTTCTGTGTAGATGCTTTTTGGCTTGATGACATCTCAGTTATCCATAATTTTCTATCTATATGGATGGCCAAGGTAAAGTCTTAGAAATCTGGTCAACTCCAATCATCCATCTCTCTCTTGTTACATTTTAGAAAGTTGCATCACCCAAACTTAGATAACCCTTATCATTTAAACTATGACTCTTCTGAGAGTAAAAACTGGCACTAATCATAGCCATGCCAGTAAAACACAATCATAAATGATTATTGACCTGGACATCTTAGGATATATAGCCACCCTCTCATTCAGTGATCTATTAGAAATATTACTGATGTAACATCCTCTCTATCTATATCCAATTTCTTCTCCTCATTAACCATATACCATCCAAATAATATTTCAAGTGAATATGTTATTTGAATTATAAAGGAAAATAAGTAACAAAATGTTGTGGACATATAAAAACCAATTTGAAATATGTGTGTGTATGTGTGTGTGTGTGTGTGTGTGTGCACGCGTGTGTTTGTATAAAATGATTGGGTGTTGCCAGCATATATAATTCTTTGTGAACCTGGAGCTTCTTACTATTTTCTTGTGTAAACAATTGTACTTCCTTTATTCCCTAGATGTCAGTTTTTAACAAGTTTAGAGTGGTGATCATAAAAGAAAACTTCAATTTTCCTATGTTGAATTATGATAATCAACAACTAGTAGATAAAGGCTTTCATTCCATGTATTCTTGATCAATAAAGGCAAATCAATTGTTCTTATGAACCTGCTGGTTAAGGCTGATGGTATCTCTATGCCTGAAAAATCCCCCTTGGAACCATTTGCTATAACTCTCAAATACCTACTAAGCAAGCATGTTGTATGTCTAAATGATTAATTGGGCCCCAAAGTGAAGAAAGCCTATGCTGACTTAGCTGCTTGTTGTCATCCTGCTAGAAAACTTCCGTTTTCATGTAAAGAAATAAGAGAAGGATAAAGACGCTTCCAGAAACAAGAATAAATTGATACCACCAAAATAGAAGTATTCCCAGTCCCACTTTTGAAACCAAGGGTTTTCATGTAAAAAATGTTTATTTCCCTTCTCACCCAGTCACAGTTTCCTGGTAGGAATGAACATGATACAGAAGATAGGTTGTTTTTTGATGAAGGAGGTAAATTTGTTTGTTAAGTCTAGAAAAACCAGAGCAGTCCTTCCTAATCATCTTTAGTGTAGCTAAATCTAGACAGGTGCAAGCTGATCGCTAATATAATGATACAGTCAGTGGCATGACTTTAGGGGAAGAATGAGTTTTCCTTCCTTAAGATGTTCAATATCATAGAGATTTGAACGTTCATGTTTAGATGAATAAGAAGCTAACGTTCAGAAACAAGAAGATAATGAAGATAAGTCTGTTGACTTTGTCACTGCTTACAAGTTTGATGAGAATGCCCAAACCACCAAAATCTTGTGGTCTTTGGTATAACTGTTGACTAGATGGGCTTAGACAGAGGTCGTGAAAGCAGCAGGACATATCCTGATGTTGTGACTTGGAAAAAGCATACTGTATGGAATGGACCTGTAGGGGTATTTGAATTAGCAGCGATGGACAGGGAACCAGAGCACTCATGGATAAGGTGGAAGAAGCCACTTCTGGGGCCTGCATCACTATCACAGATGCTAGAGACACTGCTATTCACTATGGTAAATGGAACAAAAAAAAAATTAGTCATATGATTGTTAAGGATGGTATCAGTCTAGATTTTGGAAAGCAAATTTTTCCTTTCTTGCGTCCTGGTTCCTGTGCATTAACCCAAATTCAAAATAATACTTTCTTACATGTCTACTCTACTTTAATTAATATCTTCCCCACATCAAGGCTCAGCCAGTGGCCATGAGATGGAGTATTAGGAATTCTTATTCACATCTAATGGGTGCAGTGTGCACTGTCTTGGGGATGGACATGCTTCTCAACACCTAGATTTTGATGTACTTTGGATTTGGGTTTGCTTGGACTTTTTTTTTTATTTCAGCATATTACAGGGTTACAAATGTTTAGGTTACATATATTGCTTTTGCCCCACCCGAGTCAAAGCTCCAAGTGTGTCCATCCCCCAGACGGTGCACACTGCATCCATTAGGTGTGATTATACCCATCCCTTTCTCCCTACTCCTACCTGCCTGACACCTGATGAATGTTATTACTATACATGCACTGAAGTGTTGATCAGTTAAGTCAGTTAACACCAATTTGATGGTGAGTACATGTGGTGCTTGTTTTTCCATTCTTGAGATAGTTCACTTAGTCGAATGGGCTCCAGCTCTATCCAGGGTAATACAAGAGGTGCTACATCACCATTATTTTTTGTGACTCAGTAGAATTCCAAGGTATACATATATCACATTTTATCAATCCACTCATGTATTGATGGGTACTTGGGTTGTTTCCACCACATAGCAATAGTGAATTGTGCTGCCATAAACATTCTAGTGCAG
>CAUYRT010076449.1:0-15697 GCA_963574885.1 Lepilemur ruficaudatus
CCTGGATAGAGCTGAAACCCAGTCTACTAAGTGAAGTATCCCAAGAATGGATGGACAGGCACCACATGTACTCACCAGCCAATTGGTATTAGCTGATCAACACCTAAGTGGACACACAGGAACAACATTTATTGGGTGTCGGGCAGACGGGAGCGGGGAGGAGGTGATGGGTATATACACACATAATGAGTGCGATATGCACCGTCTGGGGGATGGTCAGGCTTGAGGCTCTGACTGGAGGGGGGAGGGGGGCAAGGGCAATGCATGTAACCTTAACATTTGTACCCCTATAATATGCTGCAATAAAAAAAAAAAGAAAAAAAAAGTTTTTCTGCCTTTGTGCTGAGGAGGTGATCTGTGGGGATATACTCTCAGACCTATTCAAGGTCCTCCTGACTACTTGCGATGTCCCTGGCTCTATGTGGGGAGCAGAGTCCAGGGCTCTGCAAGGCGGGCACAGTCACATCCCTTGTGGCCTTAGCCCACAGAGGCAATCCACAGAAAACACTGATTACAGAGCCAGCCTGGTGCCAGGAACTGTACTAAATGAGCCCAACGAATAATCTCATTTAAACCTCACAGTAACCCCGAGAGGAGAAACAGAATGAGTGTTATTTGCCCACAATCAAATATTTCAGCAACAGTAACAACAACAACAGTAATGGCTAACATCCTTTTAACACTATTTCCTATTGCCAGGCCCTGTTCTGAGTGCTTCACATGAATCCTATTTTATAGCAATTATTTCTACCTCCACTTCATAGAGGAGAAGGAACTCACCACGGCCACCCAGCTGGTAATGAGGATTTGCAGTCAGGAAGTCTGCCCCCAAGACCACACTCTTAGCCACTCCTCCGCAAACCTTCCTAAGATGATGCTAAATGGTGAGGGGGTACACTCACCTGAGCTAGTGTTTCTGGCCTGTTGCTCCTTCCATTGCAAGAACATGTTCCTTGGAACCATTCAAGCCTGCTGTGGCACACTGAGGAGAAGGGTTCGTGCCCAGACCAGAGAAAAATACAGAGAGGTGCATGGGAGACAGGTGGGAGGTGGCATCAGCAGCAACTAGTGGGGTGCCCCAGGAGGGAGCGGGAGGCGCTCCCTGGCAGGCAGGCAGGGCTGCAGAGCCCCTTGCCAAGGCCACCCTCACCACCTGCAGCCCTTGCACATAGCACACTTCCCCCCATGGGCTCCAGAACCTCATCCCCGACTGGTGCAAGAAACAGAGATTAGAGTTTGGAAGGGATTCCTTGCCCTTACTGTGGAACTCTCCCAGTGAGAGCTTGGGTTCTACTGAGCGCCCATCACTCACAGTGCCAATTTCTGCAACACTCACTGCTGGCCTGTTTGCAGCACCCATGCCTGCAGCCATTGACGCCACCACCCCAGTTTGTCCTGGTCACTGGCCTTTTAGCATCATTAGGCTAAGCAGAGGGAAGGCTGTGTTTACGGCTTGGCATGGAGGAAGAACATGCAGATCTCTGTTGCCAGGCTACAAATGACTCTGTTCTCCCCTGGAAGAGAGAAATAATGATTAAAAAATACTCAGTTGCTTGGCAGGCGTCTGGGTGGCTTAGCTGTGACTATTCCGAGGCCAGGAGGGAACTTGCCTTTCACAGAGCCCACTGCCTCTCCAGGCTTCCTGGGTCTTGGATCTGGGCTTCATCCATCTCACGAAGAAAGAGAAGGAGCTGACCTGTAATCAATGCAAAAAGCAACATCCCTTTTTTTTTTTCTTTCAGGAAGAAACAACCCCTTGATCATTTGATTCCTCTCCTTGAATGGAGTCGGCAGAGTTCTCAAAAGCACCAGAGTAGCAGTGTTCCAAGGGGCAGAGCTAGGGTCAAGCACAGAGAAGGAATGGTGAATTCAAGGCAGAGGGTCACAAATGGAAGAGAGTGGCAATTGGCCAAAAGTGGGGAGCCGGGAAGCAGCAGGAAAAGGTCTTCCACCCGGAGGCTGCACCTATTCTGATTGCTGCCTCTTCCCGGGTGGGATCTTACACTTGGTGTTCAAGTCCCGGACCTGGGGGCACACGCAAGTTTGGCTCTGCTGAAGGGTCGAGGCTGGCTCACTCACACTTGTGGGTCTGAACGTGCACAGCTGCAACCCCAGAAGAGCAGCAGTCCATGCGGGCAGGCAGCCCTGCGTGGCTTGGATTCCTAATATTTTGCGTAACTCTATTATTTTTGATAAAAAATAACACGTTCACCTTGAGTTCATTTGTATACCTCTGTAACACTTTTCATACAAGTAATATTTATAACATTTTTTAAATGGCCTACGTATACCTTCTGTTATTGCTGTTTGGGTTCATCTGGTGAGGAAGGACTTTAACATTCATTCAAAGCCCAGAAGGAGAGACACGGGCATTTGCATGTGGCATCTCAGTCTACAAAAACCCTGGCAGTGCGAATAGTTATTATTTCCCCCTTTTAACAAATAAGGAAACAAAAGCTCAGGGCACTTGCAGCTCACCAAGGTCACACAGCTAATAGGTGGTAGACATGGTGTCAACCCCAGGCCTAGGAGAGCCCAAGGATGATGCATTTGGCCCGACATAAGATTGCCTTAAAGAAGAAAGATAAACACAGAGTGCTTTTCATGGCCTTCCCCAGTCCCTGAGAATGGGAAGTATGATTCCCTGAGCCTTTCTTTCTCTTTCTTTCTCATCTTTGCTCTGCAGCCGTGTCCCTCCCCCAAAGCGTGTGTGCCGGCACAAAGAGCCTCCCTCCCACGAGCCGCCTCTGCTTTCTGAAGAGTTTACCTGCGTTGGCGTCTGGGTTCAGGGTAGCTCCACTCGAGGCGGACTTCTCCCTCTGAGCAATTCTGACTCACAGATTGGAACA
This sequence comes from Lepilemur ruficaudatus, assembly GCA_963574885.1. Lineage (NCBI taxonomy): Eukaryota > Metazoa > Chordata > Mammalia > Primates > Lepilemuridae > Lepilemur > Lepilemur ruficaudatus. Next base: position 2,850 of record CAUYRT010076449.1, read on the forward strand.
GCCTGATTAATCAGGAGGGATTTTGTGGCAAATGCCATCAGATGCCCCGCCATCCCCTTCCAGCAGGGGACCAGGCCCTCGCGCTCGTGGGCATCGCCCTGCAATCAGCACTGCCTGTGTGCACACAAAGGTGAGTGCAGTAATCAGCGTCGCCTCATCCCGTCAGGTTTCCGACCTGCTGGCTCCAGGAGGACCCCACTGCGCACGTCGCGAAGCCTTCTGAGTCAGCACAAACCCAGCACGCCCACGTGCGCTGTTCAGAAAACCGAGCACATCTCTCATGCTCATCCTCTGTGAGTTGATCGACGTGGTCATTGATTGGCTCATTCACTCTCAGACGTGGGAAACGTGCGTACATCAAGAGTCTTAGCCGTTATTTAAAAACGTGTGTTATGTCAGTCTCGTGGCCCTGGGTCTTGTGAAAAGAAGGTTTAGCCGGCCAGGTAGTAGAATCCGTGGGCGCTGCCGGTTCTTTGTTGAAATGCATTTTCAAAGAGATGAGTTGGCTTTGATATTAAAGTTAAGTTTCCCTTGAGTCAAGGGTTTATTCGCTCATCCTTTGAACAAATATTTAGTGAGAACCGTGGACTAGAGCATGGCTAGACATAGGGAAGGCAGTGATGAAGAAGATGTCATTTTGCTCCTGTGGAGCTGATATTAGAGCTCATTCTAGGGTGAAGAGTCTGTTTTTGTCAGTCTCAGGAGAAAACCCAATGCTGGAGAGTGGGTGGATCTTCGCAGAGTGGAACAGATCCCAGCACCCACCACCCATGATGTGGGTTCATCGCATCTCAGAAATCAGCCTTGTCACTTGGTGTTTCTCAGTGGAGAAGAAAAAAAGTCACTGCAAAAATAGACAACCGTAAGGGAAGGGCGCAGTGCAAGCCGATGGAACGGCCGCTGTGTGGTGGGGCGGGGTGGTGGTTAGGGCAGTACTAACTTGATGTGGGGTCAGGCAAGTCCGCCTGAACTCTAAATCCTCCACGTCCTGGTGGTGTGACCATAGTCTGGTCAATGTCACCTTCTGAGCCTCAGTTTCCTCAGCTGTAAATTTGGGACGATGCTTTCTCCTCGGATTGTTGTGAGGACGCAGTAAGACACCTTATCCAAACTGCCTGGTGTTTAGCAGGTCTCCTTGCCCTTCTGCTTCCAAAGACTTTCCCTGGCTAGGGCAGTTTCACTCACGTTGCCCATGACAACAGCTTACCTACTTCCATCCTCCTTCTTCCAGAAGAGCGTGGGACACCCTGGAGAGAGGTTGCCTCCTCTAATCCCAGGGACAATACACATTTGCCTCCAATCTGGGTCAGTTTTGAGAGTGAAAGGGAGGACTGTTGACAATCACACCCCCAAAACAGGCATAACCCAGGACTGTGTAAGCCAGCAGGGATGTTTGGTCACCCTCCCGCTGCTGGTCTTGTCAGCTGTGGGGGTTGGCATGGAACAGACAGCAAAGCTGTCCCTTCACAGAAGTCTGGCTTCAGGCAAGACGCTGATAATGCTCTGGTGCATGGAATTGTGAGATGACACCCCCAGCACCCACAGTGCACGAGACCTGTATGATCTCCTTCCTCTGAGCGTGGGTGGAACCTGTGAATATAATGAGCTGTCCCTCCCATGATTAGGCTACATTTGGCAAAGGTGAAGGGATGTTGTAGGTGTAATTAAACTCCCAAACCAGTCGGCTTTGGATTATTCAAGGGGGAAGTGCCCCAGGAGGGCCTGACTTAATCAGGTGAAAGTGCGTATCAAGGGACTCGGCGGTTCCCGAAGAGGAGGTGAGCAGAAAGGAAGGAAGGAGTTAGCTGCTGTGTTGGGAGAGGGACATGTGGCTAGAATCTAATGGCAGCTTCTGGGAGCTGAGAGAGACCCTAGCCAATGTCCAGCAAGGAAATGGTCCCGTCAAATCCAGAGCTGCAAGGAGATTTCTTCCAATAACCCAAGTGCAGGTGGAAGAAAACCTTTGCCCTAGTTGAGCCCCCAGACGAGAACACAGCCTGGCTGACAGCTTGAGTTCACTGCGCCTTGTGAGCCCCTGGGCGGAGATCCCCTCGAGCCTCACACAGACGTCTGACCTGCAGGTGCGAGATAGCAAATGAGGGTCATTTCAGGCCACTCAGGTTAAGCAGGGATAGTGAACTAATACGACCTTAACTCAGGTGGCCACACTCATCCATCACGTGCCCACTCTGGCTCACCCCCTCCCGCCCCTCGGGCCCCTCCTGCTGTGCCAAAGCCCCCATTCTCCGAGCCCAGCCCCAGGCTCCCGTCTCTCGGGCATGCTCACCGCCCCCTGCTCGAGGTCCTGGGACCTTCCTGTGCACTCAGCAACTCTGTGGTCAGTGCCCTGTCCTTGTGTGTATCCCTCTGCTTACCTGTGTTGGATGCTCCGTGTGCCGTGCCCTTTGCGGAGGCTGCTCCTGGCACTGAAGGGGAAAGTAGCAGCAGCTCTCCTCCCCAGTAGTGGGCTGAAGGCTGAGCGGAAAGCCGCTCACCCAAGGCCAGACGCCGAGTGGCGGAACCAGGATTTGCACCAATACCTTCTGATTCCCAAGCCTGCCCTCTTTCCACCAGGCCTGCTGCCCGCTGTCCCGTTCAGCTATTGGGTGCCCCGACCCCAGGAGGGCTGTGTTGTTGTGACTCTTGGCATTTCACAGCGTGCCTTCATACAGCTCATCTCAGGTAACCCTCTCAGCTATTTTTCCTGCAGTTCGCAGAAGAGACGCTGGGACACCAAGAGCCTTTGTTCCTTCATTCGCCATTCCGCACACACGGGCTGAGTGTCTGAGAGGTGGGTGCCTGTGGCCCTGGGCCTTGGCAGGCAGGGCAGAGCCCACCAGCAGCCCCTCCCAGGGAGCTCACGGTCTGGGGTGGGGAGCAGCCGTGTGACCAGAGCCACGTGCTGATGCGAGACAGTATCCTTCGTGCTGACGTAGACAAAAGCGCGGAGAAAGGAGGTCAACCCAGGCCTAGGGTGGGAGCCAGAATCGGAGGGCTTCCAAGAGGAGGTGGAGGCTGGCACAAGTTGAATTTGAAGCGTGAGTGAGCATGAACTTGGGATGGGGAGGGGACAGGATGGGCGTGAGGCAGAACAGGACCCAAGTGGGGGCTCCCGCACCCCAGTGCTCATCAAGGGAGGCCGAGGTCACTGGGTGAGGGGGGCTTCCCAAAGCTTTGACTTCTCAGGAGGTCCCTGGGATTCCCATCTAGCACCCAGTGGAAACAGAAGCTGATACACACACACACACACACACACACACACACACACACACCCCGTTCAGGTGATACACTCACATACTCACACATACTTGTGCCCAAACATGCACACATTCATGCACATACATACGCACGCTCACACACAAGCACATGCATGTGCTCCCCACCCATACATACACACTCACAAACACGGCACACACCCATACACACACGTGCAGGCACACATACACACACACAGAGGCACACGCACACACCCCTCCTCAGGAAACTGAACAGCAGCCCACAGAGCTCCACAGAGCCACCGAGACCCCCGAGAACTGGCTCTTGTGATGCAGAACAGAAAGGCAGGTGAGGGGCTGGCAGATGCAGTCTTGTCCCCAGCCGCCTAGTGAGAACCGAGCAGACAGCACGGTGGTTTCCCCGTAAATTCCAGCTGCTTCCCCGGTGCCCGGTGTACATAAACCCAAGAAGCCAAATGATGATTTTCCCCTTCAGAAGAATAACAGTGCCCGGCCCTCCGTCCCCAGGCCAGACGGTCTCCAGGGCGCCCGGCACCCCCGCAGGCCGCAGTGCGGTCAGGACAAAGCGCCAGCTCAGAACCAGGCGGCTCCATCAATTTCTCCTGAAAAGCCCAGAAGAAATTTGGTCATAGTAAATCCTTCCCTTTTTGCTAATAAAACTTATCAGGGCAGGAGGCGGGAGCAGAGGGACCGCAGACACTCGCCTCGCTAAATTACGTGGAGAAGTGGCCCTGATCAGCCACCCAGGGGCAGGAAGGGAAGAAAGCAATGCAACATTTGTCGAGCTTGGTTTTCCCACTCAGTCCTGTAAGCAGCTCTGTGACATTGCATCAGCTCCCTGTCGTAGGTGAGGAAACCGAGGCACAACTATGCACTGGAAAGAATGTGGGTTTTGGAGAAAAAACAACATGGGTCTGAGCCCCTGCCTCGTCCCCTTGCTTGCTGCAGGGCTTGGGCTGCTGGCTTCATCTCTCCATATCTTGTCTCCTCTCAGGGGTCGGTCTTTCTTCTCCAAGCTCCAGAAAGTGCTCCCCAAGCTCTTGGCCAGGAGGACCTTGGCTGCTTGGTTTCCTTGGATTGGTCACATTTGCTCTTGGCTTCCTGAGCCTAAGGGGGGCTGGTGTCAGCCCTCCCTGGGACCTCCTTTGTGAGCCCTCATCTGTGAAACCTGGCAGAGTTTTCCCAAAAACCCAGAGAGAACATGACCTCTGGGGCTATGGAACGTGGGAATCCCAAATAGGTAAATCAGTCTGCAATGGCGTGGCCCTGAGAAGGCAGTGGCCTTAAACTTGAAAGGAAATAAATGTGGGCTAAGTAGCAGGGGAAATTCCCTCAGGAAGCCCTATTAGACTGTGAAATAGTATTCCGCAGGAAATGGCAAGGGGTGCCCGGAGGTATTTAAAGCCTTGCTGGACTAAGTAATAGAAGCATCGTGGTGTGTGGAGTGGCCGAGAACTGGCCTCGGGGGAGCAGCTGCCGTGCCCTAATAGGTCGTCTGGATGGTCCGTGGAGCCCGCTGCTCTTGCCAGGCAGAGAAGGCGTTGACTCACAGCTCAGAATGCACCGCGGGATTTAGAGCTGGCACGGCCATCATTTGGGTAGCAGGATGGCGATCCTGAACAAACAGATCTACAGATTCGGTAAAATCCTTATCAAAATCCCAGCTGCCTTCTTTGTGGAAATTGACAAGCCAATCCTAAAATTCGTATGGAATTGCAAGGCAGTCAAAATAGCCACGACGATCTTTAAAAAGAAGCAGCAAGTCAGAGAACTCTCACCTCCTGATCTCAAAACTTACCGCAGAGCTGCAGTATGCCAGACGGAGTGGCACCGGCCGGGGGAGAGGCACACGGATCCGTGGGACAGAGTTCAGAGTCCACACACAGAATCCTTACGTTCACGGTCAATTGACTTTGGGCAAGAAAAGCCAAGATATTCCACTGGGGAAAGAATAGTTGAGTCAGCAAATGGTGCTGGAACAACTAATACCCACATGCAAAAGGATGAAGTTGGAGTCCTGCCTCACGCTGTATGCAAGCAGATTCTAGGTCCAAATGTAAGATCTAACACAGTAAAATTCTAAGAGAAGATTATACGAGTAAATCTTCATCACCTTGGATTAGGCAATGGTTTCTTATATATGACACCAAAAACACAAGCAGCAAAGGAAAAACAGACTAACTGGGCTTCCTCAAACTAAAAAACATTCATGCTGTCAACAACATCATCAGGAAAGTGAAAAAACAGCCTATAGAGTGGGAAAAAAAGGATGAAAATCATGTTTGATAGGGGACTAGCATCCAGACTATATAAAGAACATGCACAACCCAATGCAAAGCAATAACAAACAACCCAGTTTAAAAATGAACAAAGAATTTCAACAGACATTTCTCCAAAGCAAATACACAAAGATATCATTGAAATCCACTCAAAAAAATACACAAATGGCCAATAAACACATGACAAGTTGCTCAAGAGGTCTAGTTATTAGGAAATACAAATCAAAACCATAAAGAGGTACCACTTCACATCCAGTAGTATGGTTAAAATAATAAAGATAATAACAAGTGTTGGCAAGGATGTGGGCAAATTGACACCCCCAATCCTTGCTGGTGAAAATATAGAACAGTACAGCCACTTTGGAAAACAGTTTGACAGTTCTTCAGAATATTAAACATAGAGTTACTGGTAATTCCTCTTCTTGGTATTTACCCAAGACAATTGAAAATATATCATACATCAATGTTCATGTCAACAATATTCATGATAGCCAAAAAGCGGAAACAATCCAAATGTCTGTCAACTCACGAATGAATAAGCAAAATGTTATCTATCCATACAATGGAATATTATTCAGCCTTAAAAAGGTATTAAGTACTGATACTACAACATGAATGAACCTTGAAAACATTATGCTAAATAAAAGAAGACCATTGCAAATGGTCACATGTTTTTTGATTTCATTTATAGAAAAAGTCCAGAATAGGCAAATGTATAGAGACAGGAAATATATTAGTGTTCACCAGAAACTAGGTGTGGGAGGAATGAAAGTATTGTGAATGGGTGTGGGATTATGAAATCTTCCTAAAACTTGAGAGTGGTGGTGGTTGTACATCTCTATGAATATACTAAAACTCATAAATTTTACACATTAAAACGGGGGAATTTTGGGTGTGTGAATTCTATCTCAATTAAGCTGTTACTCAAAAAATATGGACACCCATGAACAATTTTGGTCTGTATCTCTCTCCATAAATGTCATTTTACATAAATGAGTTCTTACTGTATACAAAATTTGGTATCTTACCTTACTCTCCATTAGTTTTTAAGACTCTTCTATGTTATTAAAGACTCTTCACTAATATTGTTTGCCATGGTTGCCTGATATTCCATCATGTGATTATAACTACAACTTAATTCTCTATTATTGTGTTGTTGGGTGTTTGAATTCTTTCCTTGTGTTTTGCTGTTATAAATAACATCTTTGTTGAACATTTCTATGTATAAGCTCTTATCTGCGTTTGTTTGGATTACCATTTCTTAGAATACCTTCCTAAATTTGAGATTCCTGGGTGAAAATAATCAGCTTTAAGATCCTGCTATCTGTGATTTGCTTTCATTTGCCCCAAATTACCCTTTTTGAGATGCATTTAGTTTGCTGGAATGAGGAGTCACACCCACCAGAGCAACTTCTCGGTATGAGGGAGACATCGTCACTGAAGTCAGATTTACCCAGGGTCACAATTCAGCTCCGATATTTACCACTCTTGAGTGATCCTGACCAAGTGACCCCATTGAATCTCCATTTTCTCTCTATAAAAATAGGCACAATAGGCCGGGCGCAGTGGCTCACGCCTATAATCCTAGCACTCTGGGAGGCCGAGGTGGGAGGATCTCTTGAGGCCAGGAGTTCAAGATCAGCCTGAGCAAGAGCGAGACCCCATCTCTACCAAAAGCAGAAAAAATAAGCCGGGCGTGGTGGTGTGCGCCTGTAGTCTCAGCTACTCAGGAGACTGAAGCAGGAGGAGCTGGGGTGGCAAAATGAGATCCTGTCTCAAAAAAAAAAAAAAAGGCACAATAATACCTAGCTAGTGTAAAGAAGATAATATTCGTATAATGTTCAGCATCTGCCCCTCAAAACTAGGCACTTGTGTCATGTCCATTTGTCTTCTTCTCTTCACCGCCCCCAGCTCCGTCATAAACATTTATCTTTGGCTTCTGAGTCCTGTACATGTCTTCACCCCAGGATGCGGAGTCCCCTCTCTAGTGGCACGGCTGAGAAACGTCACGGTGTAGCAGTGTCAGGGTGTGATGGACGGCCGTGTGCCCGGAGCCTGAAGCTCGGGGTTCGGGCCTGGGTCCACCACTCACTAGCCTGTGATCGTAGGCAGCCCCTCAACATGTTTTGAGTCTGACTCCTCATTCAAATTGGAGGTGAGGAGGCAATGTCATACCAGCTGTGGGCTGGGGGTCAGGTGAGAGGCTGGACGTAACAGTGTTTGGTGCTCTGCCCGCCGTCTCCATAAACATCGGTTAGGTTTATCATTGGCAACTCCCTGTAAACATACCAGGGCTTGCTCGTGTGTGTTTAAATCATTTCATTTTCTGCCACTAGATTATAGGCCCACAGACTGACTGGGGAAGCCCCGAATCACTACATACTATAGTAATTACTAATTACATGTTTCCGCCTTCTGTGGCTTATTAGTAAATTGCATGTAGAGGGATCTAAAGTAATTGCCCTTCTCCTGTAACTTCAGCAGCCTGCAGAAAGCACAAAGAATTACCTTATTTACTTCCTAAGTGATTCCCAGTGGCCGTTTATCAAATATACAGAAGAGAAAAAAAAATCACACAATAACCAGATATTCTTCTGCTTACTAATGATATGTGAGGGTCACAAGAAATCTCGAGTAGAAAAGGCTGTTAAACAGCTGCCGACTAACTGTATGTAAATATCCCCCTGTGGGTAATAGCTTAATTTTGATCATTGTTCAAAAGAGCAAGCACTTTAAATTATTAATAGGTGTCAGCTACAAAAGAATGTTTAACTGGAAACTTACAAGAAGACAGCTTGATCTATACAAATGACACTGTGTCTTTAACCACCCTGGCGTGGGGGAAAGGAAGGGAAAGAAAAGAATAAAAAACATAATAGGGAAAAAGTCAGCTTCCTTTCTTCTTCCTGCTGAGGTTTTGTGTCTTATGGGCGTGTGGCCTCACCACCTGGGACACTGTCCCGGGCCCCTTCGTTGATTAAGTTGGTTGTACACAGGTTCCCTCTCTTCTCAAGGCAAGTTGATTTCAACTAAGCAAAAAACTTGTAACTGCTGGGAGCACCAGGCTGTGACACAAGCCTCGCACCTTTGCTGTGATGAAAATGTCCTCACATCCACACACGTGACGCAGACACTTCATTGTGAGCGGCGCTGACGTGCTTCTGCTCAAATACACTGAAGATCCCACTTCAAATGATTCATTTGATGTAAACATCAGGATCGCTGATACGTGGCTTGGCCCCCACGATCCCGTCTCTGAAAACACACACTGAGGATCATGGGATTTCTGAGTTAACAGGAAAGAAGAACTGGCCAGTTCTTCCGTTTCCTTTCATCGGTTTCTATGGCAGTATGGACTTCCGGCATTGTGGGTGAGCCACAAGTATTGGAGATTGAAATAAAGGACAACAAGGTAGGGCGTGAAGGATTAAGGAACGGCTCAGGTGGGCGTATTATGATCTACCAAGATAAGAATTCGTGCCTGGGTTGTCCACTCTCTGTGCCCTCCTCCCTGTCCAGAGTTAGCACGCCCGAGTAGCCGCGCTCAGAATGCTCCCAGACCCCACCTCCTCCATCCTCGTCACAGGGCTGCTGCATTTCTGATGTAGGACAGAAATCACGAGAAAACTGGCAATCCCTAGGCCACCAGCTGGTGATGCCAAAACCATGGCTGGAGCCCAGTAAACAAAGTCCCATGGTGATTTTAAGTAGGACTGGGGCTCCAACCACAGGGGATGGAGGTGGGAGTGTCTCAGGATCGGCTGCCTCAATTACCCTGGGGCTGGGACAGAGTCTCGGGACACTGTCCACCACAGGCAGAAGGCTGAGACCCTCACTGGCCTGTGGGCCCCTTCCCTGACTTTTCTTTGGCTGTCTTCTCTTCCTGGTTGTCCTCCTGTCTCCTGACCCCTATAAATGCACTCCTCCTTTGGCTGTCCACCTCCTCTGACCACCCCGGTTATGGCCCCTGTCATCCACAGAGCACTGATGACAGGAGTGGCAGGCTGGAGCCCAGGTTGCGTTGTAAGCACACACCACTTAAAGCTCTCTGTGGTCATTTTGTGGGTCAATAGAGACTCCTCCACAGAGACATAACCCCCACCCAGGGAAGGAAGACCTCCAACTTTGTGCCCTCTTGGTGCCAGGCCCTAGCCTAAGCTCAGAGAGCTCTCTGTCTACTGCTGAAGACAGACGGATCAACAACCAAGCAGCACACGGTAGGAACAAGGCCAAAACAAGTGTAAGAACCAGGGACGGAGGTGACACTGAAGCCAAGTGACCCCTCCAGGTGCAGGGACGGCTCCCGGACAAAGGATATCTGGATTACATTTTGAGGGACAAAGAAGAGCTTGCCAAGCAGGAAGAAGGTGTTTATGGAACTGTCTTCATTGCTTGATGGCTTCTTCCCTCTCCCTCACACACACACACACACACACACACACACACACACACACACACACACACAGATTGCCTAGAACAACTTTGGGCACCGCGTAAAGATTTCTGGGCAAATTGGGGTCCAACTGGCCATGTTAGGCAGCTTAAACAGTCTCAGGCCACGTTTTGCGAGCCCTTAACATCCTGTGCTGATTCCCTCCTGGAAATGGGACCACTGAAACTGGAACTGACCCAGTGGGTGCACCTGTTTCTCTGCAGCTCCTGAACAAAATTGCAGAAGCTAATAATAAGAGCCAGCATTTACAAAGTCTTACTATATGTTGAGCACGGTGTCCAGGGCGTTAGGTGCCTCAGCTCACATTATCATACTACTACTAATTTTGGTGATATCAATACTCCCATTTTACAGATGAGGACAGTGATGCTCAGCAAGCTTAGATAACTTGCCCAAGGTCAAACAGCTAGTAAGCAGGCAGAGCCAGGGTTAAACATTGTTTTGTCTGATGTTTACATTGAAGCCCTTGGCTTTGTGATCCTGGCATGACTTTAGGTGTTGGGTGGCCATTCAGATGCCTTCTTCGTCAGCCTTTGTTTACACAGGGCTTTCTATGCTCAGGGGGGTGAAAAGTACACAGATTGAAGGCATTATTCCTAACCCCAGGGAACTTCATTCACTCAACTAACCTTCCCTGTGGCCAGCCTAGCGCCGGGCACTGTCCTGGGAACTGGAGTATCAGGAGGAGAGACAGGTGTCTACCCCCAGGAGCTGAGTGCTGGACAGGGAGACACACCTCAGTGCTGTAGTGGATAGTTTGCCCATTTAAGGACTTCACAGCAGAGGGACAGATATCTAGGTCCTGCCTCGGGGAGTTAGGGTGGGCTTCTCAGGAGAGATTTACCGTAGAGGATAAGTGGATGAACAAGATGGTCCAGAACTCTAGCGAAGGCATAAAGCCATGAAAGAGGGTGATTCTATGCCGCCAGAGAGAAAGACATGCCAGGCAGGGGGACGCTGGGGTTGGAGGACAGGCTGGGGCCAGGAAAGCCCGGTGCAGGAGGGTTTGGTTTTATTTTATGACTGTGCAAGAGATTTTGTTGAGATTTGCTTAGCCAAGACATATCAATCTAGTCTTTTCTGTCCGTTAGCTTGTCTGAGATTTTCTGGAGCAAGCGTTCTCGAACTTCAGCCTGCAGCAGAATCACCTAAGGCTTATTTAAAGACAAGTCCCCGAGTAATTCTGGCGCTGCTAGTCTGGGGCCACTCTTGGAGAATACTTGGTCCCATGTAGAATTCCCTCCCCCCTTGCCAGGGATGGGATTGGGATGGGCAAGTCTGCTGCAGGCTTCTGGAAAGGATCCCTCTGCATTAAAGAGGAGACTCCAGGAGGACACGGTGCTTTCTTCCCTCTGGAGATTTTCATGTCCGATGTGATGCCTGGAACTGCTAGATCCATCTTGCAGCTGTGAGGGGTACCAACAGGACCAAGGCAGCTCACTGAGCAAAAAGATGGAAAGCACCTGGGTCCTCGATGGTGTCACGGAACCATGAAATTAACCAACCCTGGAAACCCCAGCCTGCGGACGTAGCATGTGAAACGATGATCGTGCCTTTTTGTTCCAGCCCATGCAGACCTTCTTTTCTGCTGCTTGTAGCTGAAGCCATCCTAATAGATATGATACTGACTCTACGACTGGTTTTCTTGCTGTTTAAACATTGGTGCTTTATTCTGAATCCTCTTCCTTTCCTCTCACACCTCTGCTGGCCTCTCAAACGTCCCTGCCTCCCAACAGCTGTTTGCAGGCTGCTGGCACCTCGTCTATCTCCAACCCGGGCCTCCCTGTCCATTCGCCCACTGTCCACTGGACAACGCCCCTGCACCTCTCATTCTGAGCTCACTTCTGTGGAAAGTCCTCTTCCTTCTCTGTTCCCTATTTCTACGAGCATCTCAATTCTCCTTTACCCGAGGTTGGCATGTGGGTGTCCTTTCCCAGCTTCCATAGCTAATCCTCTGGCAAGTCTAACTGCCCCGCCTCTCAGACCCTAATCCCCCATGTGTCCCTCAGCTCACCCCACGGCCACCGTTCTGCTTCGCTCTTCTGCCCTCTCAGGGTGAACCTTGCCTGGTCTCTTGTCTGGTCTTCCCACCTGGAGCCCCTCCCCACCTTCCAGCTGTCCTCGATCCTTGCACCAGAGTGATCTCTTTAGAACATGGTTTGCAAGATGTGGCCCCTGTACTGACAGCAATCTGTGCTTTAATGAGCCCTGGAGGTGTGTCTGAGCTCACTGAACTCGGAGAGACATGAGTTCAGATCACCCAGGTTTTACTCTTGGGCATCACCTTCCCTGAGGCGTAGAGACCTCAAGATCTCATCTAAGTCCAGTTTTATTAGATTGATGCAAAAGTAATTGTGGTTTTGGACCATGAGTTTTAAATCATTATAACTAGGCTCAAACACATCTTTATTAATCAAAATAGAAGCCATTATCATCAACACATTTTGGCCAAAGAGAAATAAGTTTGTTTATTCCTGTAGCATAAAAATCCATGCTTCGGGAGTCAATGACCTCTTGGAAAGCATTTTCTGCATCCTGCTGGTTGTGGAAGTGTTTTCCCTGTAAAAAGTTCGACATGCTTGAGGAAGTGGTAGTCGGTTGGCTAGAGATAGGGTGAGTACGGTAGATGAGGCGAAACTTCGTAGCCCAATTCGTTCGACTTGTGAAGCGTTGGTTGTGTGACGTGTGGTCGGGCGTGTCGTGGAGAACGGGGTCCTTTCTGCTGACCGAAGCCGACTGCAGGTGCTGCAGTTTTCAGTGCGTCTCAACGATTTGCCAAACATACTTCTCAGATGGGAATGGTTTTGCCGGGATTCAGGAAGCTGTAGTGGACCACACTGGCAGCAGACCTCCAAACAGACCACCAGACATGACCTTTTT